>JAPMOB010239284.1:0-12658 GCA_029875015.1 Lepomis gibbosus | reverse complement strand
TTGTTGCCGTTTAGTTTATGGTTTGCCATTTGCAATGTGTGCTTCCATGGGCGCTGACATTGTTTTGTGACGTCATTCAGCTGCTACTCGTGAAGTCGGGGCACAATTTTTTTCTCCGAGTTCACAAGTAGGAAAACCGACTTCAAGTGGCGTTCCAGGATAGTTTTTCTAGTTGGAGGTCGGAAATTTCCCAGTTCTGACTTGCCTGGAACGCAGCATATGAACCCTACAGATACTAAACTATTGTCCAAGAAAGTTCTTATTGGTCCAACATCCAGAAGTTACAGGCGTTAGTGTAAGTGCACATCAATATAAACTTAATTTATTTGCATTTCATCTTTTGAATATTTTGCTTGAAATTAGATTTTTTTCCCCAGACAATTCAGTGATTTCACGTTAAGAAATTCCTCCATGTGGACAACCAATATAAAATACAACACACAGTATATATATATATAATCAATGATCCATTAATTAATTAATAAAATGGATGAATCTTCACAGTGGTTTGTTTAAAAAGCTGCAGGTCGCAAATCTGTGCACCTTAATATGTTTGTTGTTGCTTTCCTCTCCTGTTGCAGCAGGTCTGGATCTCGCAGCACCTCCTCCAAGAGAGCGATCACCCCCATCTTCAGCTCACTGTTCATGTCAAAGTCCTGACAGAGGAACACATTTACAGCTGAGTTACAATAAATGTAGTGGCAATGCTTTATATTACATATGCAAATATATTTTAATTATTTAGCATAGACGTGATATTAATTAAATATTTACTGTGTACAAATAAATAGGACTAAAATTTACAAGAGAAGACAAGAAGACAGGGAATAAGGACTTAGAGAATACTTTTCTGTTTACTATCATCATAAAATAACTGTGCTTTTATAGTGTGTGTTTTTATGTATTTCATGTACTGTAAGTGCACTTTGTCTGTTTTTCTGCTTCTGCGTGTTCAGTCAGTGTCTTAAAATGCAGCACAACGTCATCTAACTTCGTCCATTTTTATTTTAACATTAATAATTGTGTTGCATGTTGTGTTGCATGTTTTAAATATCTGACATAGTATTATAATGGTGTCCTGTATGATATTTATTACTGACATTATTCTTCTCTCTTCTTTTTATTGTGCTGCACATGATTATAAATGATCTAATAACATTATCTTAATCCTATATTCTGTTTATTAGAGTCACTTTGCAACATTTGTCAGAATAAATAGCTAACTCTAAAAAAAAAGAGTATCGTAGAAAACGTTGTGAGCACCAGAACCAGACTGAGAAACATTTTCAGGTGTTTTGAGTTAATTAGCTGATTAGAGCTCTTTTCAGGTCGACATTATTGTATTATAATTTATTCTAAAGTTCAAACATATTTCGATATGTTCGGTCTGATTCCTCATCTGCATTACAGTATTCTTTCGCCAAATCTTCTGTAACTATGGAAGAGACCATCTGCTTCATGTTTACACCTTCACGTGCAGACCCAGTGTACGTGAACGGCCACTAGATGTGCATTTTCAGTCGTTTTAATGTAGACGGACATCAGCTCTGACACGCAGCTAAAACTCTGCTGTGGAGGGAGATTGTATTCATTTTAAAAATCTGCTTTTAGACTAGAACTGAGTAGTGAAGATGGGGCCTGAAGATGAAGAAAGGCTTAAAATACTTAATTTTATGTTTAATGAATTTATAATATATGAAAGTTAATTTTTTAAATTTAAATTATGAAAGAAAATAAACTTTCTGTTAATTCTGTTAATATGTATGGGCAGAGAACTATTTTTTGTAGAATAAGAGAAGTTTTTATAGGGTTTTATTTTTTAAATAGAAAATAACCAATGTATTTGTTATACTAACTGCTGGTGATATTAGTGTTAGTTCACCAACTGAAGGTCGTCGCCCACGCTGACCCAGAACTGTGTCCATCAATCAGACCAAATACTACATGCTCCCTTTTCAGGCTACAAAATCCAGGTACAAAAATAGCATCTTATATAATGTTAAATGAAAATGATAGTCCTTTTAGTGTCCCTGGGGAGGATGCTGACCTTTCTGCATGCTTCCTGGGTGGGAGAAAAGACACGCAGAGCAAAGAGCAGCTCCATCGGGGAAAAGGAGTAACAGGAGGTGATGGCAATGAAAACAGACAACAGACTCAGGTGGTCTGAAAGTGTCCTGTCCTGTACAGGTTCGGGTCTCCTCCAGCCTCTGAGGCTCTTGGACGCATGTAAGGACTTGTTGAGGAGCTTGTAAGAAGGTTTTAGACTGTATGGAAAGGGTCCTGCTACTCTAGGGTTTAAAGAGACATTGTGGACTCACCTGGGAGTGCTTGGAAACCCAGTGTCGCAGCACATTGAGAACTCTGTTGGTAGCAGCTCTCCGGATGATGAATTCTTTGTCACAGACTTTCTCAGAACTACCAAAACCTGGGAGAAAAAAAATATCAGAGCAATCTTTTTAAATGTGTGAGGTCATTGCTGTTTAGTCGCCTGTTAAAAGCCAGTGAATTGAGCTATCTGGAGGCAGAGTGGTAACACCGCAACAGTTCCCTCCCTTAGCTGTGCGTCTTTTGACCTTCATGGCTTGCCGTGCTCACCCTGGGAGCTGCTATGCCCAGCAGCAGCAGTGGCAATCGCAAACGCTGAAGCCGGCGACATTGTACAGCGAGAGTTCTCCCCCGACGTGGCTGCAAGAGACACCATAAGGAGAAACGGCAACACGCTCTGTAGGAATTTGTTGCACGCTGTTGTGTATAAAGTGTGTATCTAGGTGTGTGTTTGTACAGGTTGTACCTCCTGACGGTCTGTAGCGGAGATGCCTTGGCGTTGAAGGTGAGCGGCAGGGAGACATGTCGCCCGCCGCCTCGCTGCTGGCTGGTGTTTCAGGAAGAAACTTGTCCAGAGAAACTGACTCCAGGACAGCTGTTAGGGAGAAAAAAGTTACAGCTCAAACATGGCCTCTGTAACATGAAGTAACAAGACAATGGGCTCTCATGCTAGAAACATTTCTAAAACTTCTTTTACTTTTTGTTGAGAGTCTTCCAAGTCAAATGGCGAGGAAGAATTCAGATCCTTTACTCAAAGTACAAGTACTAATGCTACACTGTAAGAATACTCCATTACAAGCAAATCCAAATAAGGCTCAGTTTTCTGCTCTGTCTTATTCACAAAAACACTACTGAATTGTAAAAAGAAGAATTTCACCTGCAGTCAGAAATCAGCGAACACCTTTAGCAGCGTCAGTAAAGTGGTGTCAGAGCAACAACTGGATAACATTAATACAGCAGCGAACGCCGTGTCATCAAATAAGTAAATTTGGTTAATGACACAGCTTCTGTTCGATCACTGAAATGTGGCACAAATCTGTCCCAATGTGACATGTTAACTGGCATTCATATTACCACCTTATAAAGTTGACTGTGTTGGTAAAGAACTGTCTTATTTACACAACAAGCAGACACAGAGCAACATTAGCGTTCATTTAGGGATTCTGATTCCGTCGACCTGATGAATATGTCCAGTGTTCACTCTCTCCTTGGCTCTGCTTTGGTCTCCTTTCATATCTAATAGAAATGTATGAGTCTGCTAAAGCTTTTTTTTTTTTGCAGAAAATTAGAAACGAGGTTGTAGACAATCGAGTAGAGATACCTTTAAGGTATCGACTGAAACAGCCCAGTATCGAGTAGTATCAAATGTTTCTACTCAAACCAGTTCATTCGATACTTTTTGTGACGGGATCATCAGGATCGGGATATGTCAGAGGTCGCACGCCCCTCTGTCCCGACTACAGTCTGAAGATATTAAGTGTCTTGCTCAGGGATGTGTATAAATATTGCGTCTGGATAAAACAAAAAAAAAACAGTCTGACCTCTGAATGAGCATGCACGCTGTTCTGGGTTTTACAAGACGGCTTTCCTTTTCAACAATTCAATATGTGATTTTCCTCTTAGGAGGCACTCTGCTGCCATGTAAGAGCTCCATTTATGTCTTCATTTTCTTTCTCTCCTTTCCAATTTGTTGTCAGAGATTTTCTGACCTAGTGCTCCGCCGCTGTATTTATAGTGAACAAGCTGTCAGCTGTGGCCAGATGGTGATCTAAGAGCACGATTATTCCTCCGTTGGGTAGCGGTGACCCATTTATGTCCCTGGTTTTCTTGTCTTTTTTTGGGTTGGCAGGCCTCTAACAGTGATGTGTCAGATTCAAGTGTAATAATAGCAGGAATAAATAAAACATAGACACTTTGAAGTTTTGCAGTAGATGCACTAATGTTCAAAATTCAAGTGAAAGAAAAGCTACCTGAGCTCTGCTTTTACCTGTTTTTAAACTCCATTTTCGTAACGCTACAGCAGCATCTGTGAGTCGACACTAAGGCGTGTGCCCACACATGTTCAAGTGGGACTGACCGAGTGTGAATCATATGCTTTTGTGTTCCAGCAACATACCCCTGCGGATGCTGCGCCTCAGCTTCCCGCAGAAGGCGTCGAGGCGAGGAAGCTCCCCGCTGACGTCCTCCCCTGCAGCTGGGCTCAGCTCTGGGGAGCTGGGACCGCGGCTGAGGTCCAGCGGGGCCTTGGTGGAGAAGGGGGGCGGCGAGGACATCCCAGAGGCCTGGGGGAGGCTGGGAGAGCGCGTGGCGGTGGGCGGAGGGGAGGAAAAGCCTGAGGGGGGCCTGGTTAAAGTGGGAGGGGGAGAGGAGATGGAGGGACAGTGACTGGAAGTGGGGGAGTTGGCGGCAGAGGAGGTAGGCGTGGTGGATAGGTCCAAGGCTCCAACTTTCGTACCGATCGGGGAACTGAGGGAGAGCTTGCGGCAGTGGACGGGGGAGGAGGTGCGAGGGGGGATGGAGAGAGGGGGAGGAGAAGAAAACTTGCGGCACAGCCTTGGAGATTTGTTGTTCAAGGGGTCTGTCGCCCACGAGCCCTGGTTGGTGGCGAAGAAGAGCTCCAGAGACCTGAGAGACAGGAGGAGAGTTGATCTGTAGCTCGGTCTCTGACAAATGTTGGCACAAGTGATACACCAGTCCTGCTGATGGTATTTACTTGGACTGGTCCAGCGCAAGCTGCGTGATCTTCAGACTGTAGTCGGGACAGAGGGACATGATGGACAGACGATCACATGAATGTTGCTCGATCCTGGGACAGCGACAGGAAGAGGAGGGAGAAGAGTGTATGGAGGAGGTGAATCATGAGGGGAGAGTGAGAAGAACAACAGAACATGTGGAAATGGAAAGATGGCGTGAATGCGGCCATGCATGAGTCTGTTACATGAGGGGAGAGGGAGGGACAACGAGGGCGGATGAATATGTGCAAACAAATTAACACAACCACAGCGATGTTCACTGACTATTTCAGAAATCTACCGTACCCGGGTGGAGCACTCTGACGTAGTGACATGTACCTGATAGGTATGGAGGTAAACGGCTTCTTGTAGATGTCAGCCAGCTTGTCCATGACCACGGCAGCTGTGGTGAAGATCCTGTACGTGTGCAGGAAGGTGTTGAGGAAATCTATGGAGAGGAATCGCAGGTCTGTGAGTCGCTCCAGCAGGCGCTCCACGCTGGCATATCGGATCTGTGGGACCTTGCAGGAGTTGAGCGTCTTGCTGAAGCAAATGTCGACGTCGTCTTTATGCAGTCGGGCATCAGACCTAAAGTAAAAGAAAAAAAAACATGTTCACCAAGTCACCAAGTTCAGGTAAAGGATAAGGCTGGTGATATTTTATTGTCATCAAATACCATGAAACGACTAAAACGGTTTCGACCTTCCCGTCTGTGGCTCATTGGTTCCTACTGAAGATGTAAAATCTTTAAAAACACCTCAAATATATAGTTTTATGTTTAAAAATGTCTCAGTAATTTCCTAAAACAGCTGCTCACTGTAGTTTTTAGTAAACATTACTCAAACAGGAAGAAATAGTACATTTTTCTGGGACTATTTTCAGCGGCGGATTAATTCACATTTAGTGTTTTGGGGCCGCAGGTCGGTGTATGTGGGACTGAATCAAAATAAATTGGTCTTTTCATGGATTTTATTGATAATAAAAACATAAAACGTCAGAATTATCCTTTAAATCATAAATATTTTATATGACACACATTTTATTAAAACTAAATAATTTAACAGCTAAAGAAAAGCACCTTCATTTTAACTGTATGATCATTTTACTGCATTGTATCTATATTTACATTTATTTCTATTCTTACATTAAAAAATGTTTACTGTTACTTTTTATTGTTTTAAATTATATTACATGTGTGAAAGTAAAACCAAAATATCTGGGAGATAAATATTCCTTTTTTAGACCATCAGAAATCCTTGTCACTTACTTGATCATGTGCGGCACAGAGACTTTGGAGTTCTCCTCAAACACGCTGGTCATCAGGCCGTTGCATCGGATATTATCGATGCACTGAAGCAGAGCGCAGAGAAGGAACATAAGATCTGGTGACACTTTCAGTCCAGTTTAATCCCACATTAAAGAGATCTTTAACGGCTTCAGACCGTCAGGCTTACCTGGCTGATGTCGCTGGTCCAGGCGGCCTTTTCTTGGCGAGACGGTGCCAACAGGATAACGGAGAAGGGCTGACCGTCAGGAGGCTCCACCACAATTTTGAACTCCAGATGGTTGAAGCCTTGACCTGCCGCGTTGTCTGCAAAAGGTAAACACGCCTCAGTTAACAACCAGCGTTGACATTAAGGAAGACAAAGAAACACAAATGAGGGATTGATATGTTTTGGTAAAAAGATTCTCACAGTCCTCATCGCTGGCCTCTAGTTCTTCAATGAGAGTGCACTCTATCAGAGACAGCGCGCCTCCTTGCTGTGGAGGGAGAAAAAAACAGATGTAACAGAGTGAAAAAGTGTCAGAAAGTGATTTCAACGTAGCCGTCTATGAGCTCTTTCTTTAGGCATCTTTACCCAGCATTCAGCGCTGTTGTGTTTCCACTGTGCGTCTCACTCACGTAGTATAAATCAGAAAACCTAAAACTAAATGTGGGCTGGTGGAAAGAGCAGCCGGTCCTCCCTCAAACAGCCACCTTAGCTGCTGAAATCACGAACCTCTCTACAGTTTAACAGAACTTTATTACTGTATTCATCCGCATCCAGTCAAACAAATCTTTATTTCTTATTGAATTCTGACACTCAACTGTTCATAAATATAACAAGCCTGAATGTGACATTTGTTAATAATTATGCACATAATATTTTATAAATGCAGATGTTTATAGAATGTGTGACTGCATTGAAAAGCAGAATTAACAATTACCAAAGCAGAGCACTAGTTCGCTTACTTCATCACGTCGGGCCGACATAATAGAGGAATAAAAGAGGAGGTCTGGTCAAAATATTGTGAATTACAGTGGAAGATATGCTGAGACACATGGAGAGCTTTTGGCTGGAGGTTTCTCAGTGGGTATTTTATTACACCTGTTCACCTCTAGTTTTTATTTTAATTTCAGTCAACGACGATGTTTTTTCACATCTAGTTTTCGTTATTTCCTTCGTCTTCGTTAACGATAATCACCGTGTTAAGAAGTCCCACCTGTCAGGCTCTATGGAGATATTGTGGCTCAAGCAGAGACAATTTAGAGGAGACACGCCACTCAGTCACATCCTCCATACAACTCTACGGGGAAAGCCCGTAACGGCAAAATATGGCGGTTATCCCGCCCCTCCCGCTAGAAAGCCAATCGTCTGCTTTTAACAGCCAAAGCGGGAAACATATTTCAGCCAATATGTGGTGTGGTGGTTCCACTGACGTAAGGATCAGTATTACTTCTACTGCGTATGCGCAGAATTGGTGGCACATGTGTAGTAGAAGTAGAACCGATCGGGAAAAACGCTTTTTAAGCCTTAATTTGGGGCAAAGTTGTTTCAGCGATTATTATCTGATTTTAATGCTGATTCTATTCGTGTCGTTTTTTGTCCCAGTGACCTGTATTAGTGCAGTTCTGGCCCTGTCCCCATTCATTTAGATAGGAGCCTGGTCTTCTTTGTCGAAATAGCTGCCCGGAGGCGTTGCTAAGATGGCGGCCGAGTGCCAATGAGTACCACTTATTTTGGTCCTGTCCGAAGGTTCCCACCTTTTGCCGTAATGTCTATACAGAATTAGTGATTATATTTGGCAAATACTTTCATTTTGATGAGTTCCTATTTGGAGCAGAGCAGCTAGAAAAGCAATCAAAGAAATGGCTTAACCCTGACCCTCCATCTGTACAAGACCGGTATCATATCATTATGAAATCTTTGTAATGGAAAGATTTACTTTCTCTATGAGACTCACGGTTAGTAAATTTGAAGAAATTTGTGAGAACTGGATTACACATATGTCCCTGAAAATGCCCTTCTTTTGTTTACATTTTTGTTTCATGTAACTTATTAATTATCTTTTTATTTATTTCATTTGAATTATTTTTTCTATTCATATAAAGGCATATTTTTATAAAATTTCAAGTGGAGAAACACCCCGTGTTCTGCTGATGTTCTATTGTAAAAAAAACCCCAGCTGATATGTGATTCTTAATAAAAGAAGTAAGAATGTATCTCATAGGGTTAATACTTTACGATGGGCTTAAAATATTTGTTTATCATTATTGGACTTTCTTTGATAGATGTTTGTTATGTTTGTTGTATTTGCAGAAGTTAAACAACGTATCTAAACTTGTTAGGATGGTTATTAATTCCAGTGTACTTGGATAAATATTTATGGACAGGTGAGGCCGACCTTGAGCAAGTGAAGCTTTCCTCCAGATGTTCGGGTACAGATGAGGATGTGTTTGGTGAACAGAAAACACTGTCGCTCTCCTTCCTTCCTCAGTGACAGGGAGCCCAGGCGGACCTTGCTGAGCACGCCGCGCTCGCTGCTGGACGGCAGCTGGATGAGAGAGCCTGGCCGAGGAGACGGTCAGCAGTGAGTGAAAAGATATAGAGCAAAGTAGCGGCGAGAGGCGGAGCGGAAGCTCACCTTGTCTGACGAAGGTCTGACTTGTGTCCAACAGGATGTCACAGCCCTCGACAATCATCCTCTCTATGGCCAGGTTCTTCCTGATGTTCTCGGTGTCACTCACCTCGTCGTGCATCATCCTGACAACGCAGCCGATCACCGTTAGCATCAACATCATCACCAATCAGTCACTACATAACAATGCAACATGCACACACTCACTTCGACAGCTCCTCCAGTTTGGATTTGGCGAATTCCAGACTCTTGCGCTCCACATGCTCATGGGGTGTGTGCGCCAGCAGCTCATGAAGAGTGATGATGTAACGTGGAATCTGAAGTACAGAAGACGTGACTTTGGTGACACATTGGTTTTCTTAACATCAGTTTCATGTTAGAAATGTGCGTGCGGCAGTGTACCTGGAACATGGGGTAAGTGAGGAAAGTCTCCAACATCCGGCCCTCACATGCAGCGTTGGACTCGTACTGTTTCAGCAGCTTGTCAAAGTCTCTGTTCTGCTTACAGTTTGCCAGAACCTGCAGACTGTACTGGTGGTTACGCACAAACTCCTGGTAAATGTTCAGCATGGGCAGCAGGATATCAAACAGGTCCGCTGGGTGGGAAGGAGAAAACACAACACATATAACCTTGAGACAGAGACGCGGACTTGAGTTTTTAGACTCTGACTCGAGTCTGACTTAAGTTGCACACACAGTGACTTCAGACTCGACTTGAGACTCGACTCAGACTCGAGGTGCAGGACTCGTGAACAATGTTTATTTTTAGGAAACGTCTGATGAGGCTGCTGTTATTCCCCTCCCTCCGTTACCTATAACCTGCCTACGTAACACGTAGCAGTGAACATGTTTAGCTCAGCATTGGCCATCTAACGTTAGCTTGCTTCCTTCTTCAGCTACGACCTTTGAGAGGTTTACTCCGACTGCCGTTCGTAATGAAAAGATGAATGAGAGTTTGCCAAACTTGTGGTGGTCGATTAACGTGATCATTTACGTCCCGCTGGCTGCCATCACCTTAATTATTCACGTAGCTGCAAACAGGTTACAGGTTTATTGTTGATCATGTAACCTTACAGTTTTATTTAGTTATAAAGTTACACTGGGTTTGAGAGTCTGCAGGGTGTGTTGACTAATAGTAGTTAATAAGTTGTCAGCAATTGCACTGCACATTACATGGTTGTGCGCTGTAAATGAAAAACAGTTACAAATCCCTTAAAGCTGTACAGTTTTATAAGCAGCCTGGTCTGAACGCAGCAGGTGATACAGCATTCGTTATAATCACGGGGGACTTGAGACGTGACTTGGACTCTGGCTCAAAGACTTGTGAGCATCTCTGCCTTGAGATGTAAAGTATCAATGGCCGACCATTTTCACCAGCATGCCAATATGACAACAGTTCATGACAGTGTGACGCTCTTTTGATAACCAAAGTAAGAAAGCCACCATATTAAAGAATTTATTTGTTCCTGTTGCATTTATTTATTTTTGTTCAACTACTTGTAATGTTAGTCACGATCCTGGTCTGTGTCTATATTTTATGTTGCTTTGAAACTTTTTAGATTTCCCTGTTGCTTTTATGTTTTATGTAAAGCACTTTGAAATACCTTGTTGATGAAATGTGCTATACAAATAAACTTGCCTTGCCTGTCTGGGCTTGCAATAATTTTGGCCTTGTCTGCTCTTTGTTCTGTGTCTTAATCTTTGTTTCAGTCTGTTTTCCTGTTTTAGATGGTTATGGTCTCTTTTTCTGAGGTTTTGGTTTCAGCTTACCTGTCCTGTTCTGTCTTATTTTGTAATGGCGTGTGTTGATTTTGGTCTGTCTGTTGCGTATGTGTGCTCTGTCTTGTTACTGGTCGTGTGTGTTCCTGTCTGATATTCTGTTGGTAAACATACCTGCCTGTTATTTCCTGTGTCAGAATATTTTTGGTTCACGTTTTTCTACTTCTGTTGGATTACCTTTGGGGATGGGTATCGCTACTCGATACCTTTTATGGTATCGACCAAAGCAGCCCAGTACTGAGTAGAATCGAAACGTGTCAAGTCAAACCAGTACTTCAAACGATCTGTTTGTAACTAGGCTGTGGCAAAAAATGACTATTTGTATGGTTTTACTTGCAGCCAAACACGCAAGTAACTCACCTAAAGAAAGAGAAGAGCACGCCTGGAGCATAAACTGTAAAAAAAAAAAAAAAATGAGCCTGCACACGCCGAGTCCATGCGTGATTTTAACAGCCGCTGACCTTCGGCTGCGGTCTCAGGCGTGTTCATCACTGTTACAACAAGCTTGGCTTTCCGTTGGTGTCATCGTCTGGTACCATTTAACAATTTTCTGTACATTTTTATTTGCTAATCACATTTTTTGTCTCTGATCAATCGCTGCGTTCCATCACATCAATTAAAAGCTTTTGTGGCGCAGCAGCGATCAGCGGATTTTACTGACGGAGCCTCCGGCTGCAGCTGCTTCAAGTGTAGTTGGTTTGATCGGCTGGACGTGCAGCCTCTCTCTTCCTCTGTTTGTGAGTCTTAAGTGTAGTTTACTGACTTGTTTAAACAGACTCTTTACTCCTTTTATAATTCTGACTGTCGCTTTTGGAGGTTTGCGACTCACCACTAAAAGAAAAGCACCCGCGGAAATCTGTAAATTCAGTTTAATGATCAAAAGTTAACAAAACAATGGTATGAAAAAATTAACTTAAATTCGTTTCCCACAACTTATTTGGTCACTAAACTATTTCACTCCTCCTCTCATTCAAAAATGTAAAAAAATGGCAAGCAGTGAGGATGAATTAATTAGGATGAGGAGCGATCTGATACAGTTTCCCCAATACATTTATGTAACAGTTATTTTAAACAAGAAAAAAATAAAACAGATAACTTTGCTTATCCATAACAACAATAAAAATAATAATAGGCTACCTTGGACTTTACCGTTTTGTTGTCAATAAATCATCAGAACTCATCCTCTCAGTACTGTGAATGTGACGGTAACAGTGATAATATTATAAATTATATTAAGAAAATGTTCTCACTGTGGGGAAATTTAGAAGGGAGAGTGACATTTTGAAAAGGGATAACACAAATT
This sequence comes from Lepomis gibbosus, assembly GCA_029875015.1. Classification (NCBI taxonomy): domain Eukaryota; kingdom Metazoa; phylum Chordata; class Actinopteri; order Centrarchiformes; family Centrarchidae; genus Lepomis; species Lepomis gibbosus. Next base: position 619 of record JAPMOB010239284.1, on the reverse strand, counting down.
CAGCAGCTTAAAGAATGTGAAAGAGTGCACTCTCAAGGAAATTAAATGACGCTTTAAAGAGTTTAAATCCTGCAAACTGTCCGCACTGACTTCTTTAGAAATGTACCGTTAGCATTCATTGGCATTGGAGTAATGTAATGCATATGCGGATTGTAATTAATCAACATGCAAACTGCACAAAGAGACTCGACTGTCAGCTCTGCAGTACTCACCCAGAACCAGCGTGGGCCAGTTGGCGATCCGAGCTTTCAGACCTTGGTGGAAGATCTCATGCAGAAACATGATGGTCTCACTAGAGAGCGAGAAACCGGTCTCAAATCACTCACTCACTATAAACTAGAAGATAAAGTACCTGAAATCCACTGTTATACAAAACAAAAATAATAAAGATAAGACTTTATTGTCAGATCGAGTCTGACATTTTTCCTGCATCACAGCAGCTTCACTTGCAAACACCACACATAAAAATCAAGACAAGTTATAAAAAAAAGTACAGTATCTCACAAGAGTGAGTTCCCCCCTCACGTTTGTAAATATTGAACACTGAAGAAATGACACTTTGCTCTAATGTAAAGTAGTGAGTGTACAGCTTGTATAACAGTGTAAATTTGCTGTCCCC
>JAPMOB010239282.1:0-18943 GCA_029875015.1 Lepomis gibbosus | reverse complement strand
TTGCCTTAAAGACTCAAGAATATACATCCATTTCAGACACGGAAGTGACGGAACGGAAGATGCACTGATTTGAAATTACATTACATTTACATACATTTATTTTACCAACCAAACATGTTAGAAGTAGACACATATAAATTTAAATAAAACAAATAAAAACAATAAATAAAATAGCATCACATGACAATGACAGAAATAAATGAATACATTCAAGTTTACCATAAAGAGAAACAAGGTGCTTGAATGCTCGAGCAAAAATAACAAGTGCAAATAAAATGTGTGTGTCTGTTACTTACTTGTATTACTTGTAAACTGAAGTCAGATTTTGCATCCTAAAAACTATTAAAAGATATAATAATACTGTGGCGAGCAGGGCGAGGGATGTGAGAGAATGTCGCGAGGCCTGTGGCATAAGTGTTAATGAACGTCACCTGTGAGACACACCGGTCTTGCATCTCTCACGGAGGAGCGGAAGCATAAAAGGAGGAGCAATGACGCTGAAGATGAAGAAAGGAGCAGGCCTGATTTTATGTTGTGTTTTGTGTGTTGCAGAAATACACGACTAAACGAGACGAAATAACGGTATAACATTTCGTCTCGTCTCGTTTTGGTCAACGAAAATGTAGAGACATTTTATCATAGTTTTCGTTTTGTAAACCACATTTAGTCTCCTTTTTATTCGTCAACAATATTGCAAAATACATTTAATTATAGTCATCGTCACATGACCAGCATTTACGTTGCGTCTCATCTCGTTTTCGTCACGTGATAAAGGTTCGTTGACAACGATATTTAGTCATTATTTTCGTTCACGAAAGCAACACTATACCTCTGTAGGTAAATAAAAGTTTGTTATGTATTTTTTGGGGTGATTTGGGTATACGGCACCTTTGAATAACCTCAACCTGATGTTCTAAGATCTTTTAGAAGCTAAATGCCCAATTTTGTGGAACTTCATGATATCATATAATTCCAATATAGCAGAGTCTAACCTTCACCAGTAGAGAGTCACATTCAACTCCTGGAACTTGAAGATTTAAAGTATAGACTGCAAGGTGCTTCTGAGTACCATATAGTGATGTTCAATTTATCACTCACTGTCACAGCGCTCTCCTGGCTCAGGGCTGCCGCTGCTCCTTGACAGGATGTCATTCTCAACTTCATTGACCTCACTTCTACTTTCCAAGGCCCCAGCTTCTGACATCTGTCAGTTAATTTACTGCTTTTCTATTCAGAACCTTGCTATTATATATCCACACCTTCATTGGCTTTTATATGGACAGAACATTATGCAGTGAAATACTGTGGAGAATTCGGCCATTGTTAGTTCCCATATCATGCAGTGAGGCAGATAAATACTGTAGCCCACAAAAAGACCAGATGACTTGCAGGTAAAGGTGCAATCTGTCAATTTTGCATGTAAAAATTAAATTGTAGAAATATCTATAATAGTAATGTTTTGTGCGTCTAGGGAAGCTTTGTCAAATCTGACAAAAACAATGCTCATGATGTACTTTGGTACGTCTTTGGTGTAGGAGACTACACATGTATAGCCTATGTTACAAACTGGAGGTGTGAGGTTTGAAAGACATGGGTGTTAACCATAGATTGTATAAAACATGGATGTAGTCCGTGGCTGCACCCATAGGTTTCTGAAGAGCCATTGTAAAGCTGAACGTGGGCAGCTCCGGCTGTTGTCATCTTCCCTGGAAGCCTGGTTGCAGAAACTGTGCCAAGTCACCTGCCTGTTCTACCCATGCACAAAAACACCATTACGACACTGCCCACTCCTTACTCGAACCCCAGGCGCATGTGCACAATCCCAAGTGCATGCGCAGAAAGGATCGGTGGGGGGCACGGATTGGGCAACCACAGAAACCACCAGGCAGCACACACCTGTCACTCAATGCAGCCAGCCCTTAATTATGCTTAACTTTAATCCTTAATATAACTTAATCTGGTGTATTTACTGTTATCTTGAAGGGGGAAACTACATATAGAGACCAAAACATTTTTTTTTGTACCAGGCTAAAAACATGTTTATTTCTGCTGTAATGTTGGGCATTTTGAGATGGGGGTCTATGAGGATCAACACTTTTGGAGCCAGCCTTAAGTGGCCCTTTGATTAACTGCAGTTTTTTGGCAATTCTGAGTTGGCTTTATTTTTTAGCCCTGGACGTTGCCGCTTGGTGTTAATCCAGCATCCAGTGAGAGTCTACTGCAGGACATTACTGAGTTGCATTATGCAGGATCCAGTGTTTTTGGAGCTTGCATCTCAGATAAAGTATGAATTAGGAATTTGGACAGTTATTTCAGTTGTGCAACACTACATTGTTGGAATACTTTTATAGTATTCTTTTCAACGTACTGGCATTACCAAAAGCTACAAGGATGTTTAAAGTAATGTTTAAAAACACAGCTGACAGTTCACAGTGTAAATGTATTTTGACAAAATATAATGCAATGTTTTCTCAACTTGCACCAAATCTTTTGCATACTGTACCTGTAAATGACACATTGACTGAACTAGTTTTAACACACACAAACATAGTACATTGGCTGGCTATGGGGCACATGGTCACTTGTATGGCAGAGAGTTTATGTCCAGTTCATTTTCTCAATGAGTCACACCACTGACCTGATTGCTGTCATGCTTCAATCTCCTCACCTCCACAGTAATATATTTCACAACATCAGGATCGATATCTGTGTCTGTATATGTTTGATGACAGGAAAAGGAAGAAGGACTAATCACAATCGCAACTGAATATTCCCATGCATGGTTTGTAGTAGAACAAACCCCCTAATTTTCATGCAGACTGACTCTGTGATTATATTTAGGATTTATCCACTGACAAACTCTGTAAAATCCACTTTAGACAATGACATACAGGTTTAAATTTCCAACATGGTGTTAAATGGAGAAGACAGATTGTGTTTTCTTTGTTGTGCTTCTAAGGGACCTGGATGTGCTTACATTATTTTCATCTCTGCTGTTTAGTCTTCAGATTTCTAATCTCTCAGTAAACTGTCAGCATGTAATGAAGAACAGGAGGGAATTGAATGGTTTAAATTAAATTATATTCCATCTAAAAACCTTCACCTTGTAAGCTGAATGACTTTCCTTTCATTTACAGGCTCATGAATAATGATGAGAAACAAAGCCATCAAGTAAAATGATTTGAGAATGATGTTCTTTGTCTGCCATTTCTTCACAGCCCGTACAAATTAGAAATTTTACATAAATGCTGACATTTCACTTTGCACATATTTTGCATTCTAACTTTTTACACAGCCATATTTACAAAAAAGGATATTCTGTGTTTTTTTTACTATTCATGAATCTGAATGTACTGGATTGAAAGGTCCAGTGAATCCAGGCCCTTTGGTCCATCCAAATTTTACAATAGCCCTCATAGAACTGATCAAGGGAAAATGAGACCATAGCTTGTGCTACATGCAGGAATGTAACACTTGTAGTCCCTAGGGAAATTTAATATGGCTCTAAATGTCATTACAATCGAGTTATCTTATTTATTCGTAGGTATTTATCTGTTTCATTCATTATAAATACATTCTGGTCAATATAAACATGCAGTTTAATATGTATGTATTCTGCAGCTTTAGATAGATGGAAGTGTAGTTGGTGAACATGCTGTTTAAACAGAGGGCAATGTATGATGTTTAGTTTTATGGCACGTAATTGATTCTATATGAGTCATGTCATTTTTACTGTAATGTGATGGGCTGTGGGGTTGGAGCTAGTAAGGAGAGGGTGGTTGAGCAAGGCAGGCGAGAAAGCCACAGCGATAGCGGAGCTCTGTGAAAAGCCAGTGAGAAAATAGGACAATAAATGAAGCAAAAGATTTCACTGTGTATACTGGTGTTCGTAAGTTAAACCGCATAAACTAGGATGTAATAAGATATTATGGAGGTACCATGTGGAGGTTGCAGGACTGTGATTGGGCTGATGGAATTTACTCGTACTAATTTCTGATTTGGATATAGACGAATTTTGAAAAGAGCCCTCACAATGTTCTCCGTTCAGTAACACAATGTCATGTACACAAAGTAGAGCCAGATACAGAGAGGCAGTTCAATTCTATGGTTTTAAAAATAAATAAATACAATATGCAAGCTTACAGATTTAAAAAGAAAAAGGTAATCAACCAATAAGGCAAGCACATCCAAAAAGAGCACAAACAATAATCCAAAACCCAAAAATTTAATAGAAATCCAACAAAGCAAGATGAATATCCAAATAACACAGGGAAATGCTAGGAAAAGGCTAGTACGCTTGACATCAAGATAAGGACGAAATGACAACCGACAATGGGAAGACACTCACTTAAATACACAAGAGGGGTGGCGATAACGAGGCACAGGTGGAAACAATCAGGGAAAAGTAAAATAATCAAGGCAGCTGGACAACACAGGAGCAGGAAGGGAAGTGACCAGAAATGAGAGGGGAGGAAAATACCAAAGTAAAACAGGAAGCAGAATGAGTGAATAAAGGACAAAAAAACACAGAGGCAGGAAAACACAGAAACCCATCTCCAAACCTTCAGTTCCCTGTCATTGTTGTTCTTTATGACAAAGGGAATTAATGAATGTCAACACAGTTATTGTGAGGTATATAATTAAAGCATGATTTGGACTGATCATGTATAATACATCACTCTAGTTCTGCCGTTAATGGAAATGAATAGCAGCACTGCTGAACTATAAATACAATCTATGCTGCACATATCTACAAGGGACTGACTTCGGTCAAGATAAATCCAGCTTTATATTCCACCTTTGTGCAGAACTCTGAACAAAGGCTGGGTTTCTTTTTTAAGTTTTAACTTTTCTTACTTTAAGCCATGAGCACATGAGAGCTCACTGCAACGGGAGGTAACGGGGGAAAGGTATGAGGGGGGTCACAGAAAATGTGGCAGGCTCACAGATGTCTAAAGAACAGCATTTCAGTGGGGCTTCAGCAGGGGGCTGAGGATACAAAGGAGTCTGAGAAAAAAATGACACAGTTGATGGTATCTCTAACCAAGATGACATTTTGATGTGAAATCCTTTATCAAGATGTGTAAGATTGAAGATGAGCCGCTGGAAGTTTTGAATCGGTGCTCACATGCAACATGCAAGCAAATTCAACACTGGCCTCTGAAGAAGCTACAAAATGAAAGCGCCTTTGTTGTTTTTCAAAAAGACACACAAAGGGAGGTGATATTTAAAAGTGTTTTTTATCAGTTTTCCTTTTCACCTGTTGAAATGTTCCATTTGTGTGACTCAAACTGCGGTAAAATAATGCACAATTTCTGAGGTTTAACCAAAGTGTCAATATCTGTGTATCATTGTGAGCGCATGTGCTCACATAGGAAATCAGCATACTGTCACAATCTACAATCCTAAAAGACGTTACCACAGAATAAACGCATCTAATCTCACACAGTTTTTCTTTTTAAAATGACCTATTTTAATGTAAGATTCCACTGTCATTTTGTCCAAATAAATTCCACCATCAAAGTACTTAAAACAAACATTATATAGCTAAGGTTTTGCACCAGATTTATTCTTGTTAAACATTTTGATCATTTTGTAAATCAGCATGTTTTTTCCTATAATTTAATTTGCAGGTTGATAAAACAGATGAATTGCACAAATTATCACATGATTGTCAAACTTAGACAATTAAATACAATTAAATGGTAAGGACTGAAATAGGCTGCTAAACAAAGAAATAATCAACTAAAAACTCACTATATAAAACTATATTGGTTTACATGACTATTTCATAAAAAGCCAATAACGTGGACAAACTCATATCTATCAAAAAATTAAAATTAAACTCCTGACTTAAAGCTATTTAAATCTTGTTGTATTCAATGAAAGAAATATATAACCACATAAATCCAAACTAATTTACTAGTAAGAGTTTTGTGAAAATGATTCATAGAAGAGGCAGCATACAACCTTCCTTTCCTCTAACTTCTCTATAGAGAAGTGAAATAAGGAACAAATTTTGAGCTTGCTTTTAATATATGCCACAAATTCGTCTTAATCATGGCAGTTGGGCTTCAGGCAAAGGAAATCAATCAGTCTTTGAGTGTGATTGTTTTTCGTTTTCTCTTCTTTAATTCAGAACCACATGTTTACCATTTACTCCCGCAGGATATTATTTGAGACACACATATACATACAAATGTAGAGAATAATCACATTGTAAACAGACACATCTACAAACACACGTAAGAACCCACAGATCCATCTGAAGAGACATTAACTTGCTTCTCCTGGCTCAGCGAGTCACAGAGCAGCAGAAACAACACAAGGACAGAATTCAATAAGGAATAAAAGCAACACTGACAGGTAATGCCCTCACTACACTTTACAGCCATTTGTCAATAAAGAAGCAATTACTAAAATGTAGCAGCCATTTGTATGCTGCCTGGGGATAGGGAAGGGTGGGGGTGTCTATAGATTTGTTGTGCTCATCGGAGAGAAAAAACACAAATGCAAACATAAATGCCCATCAAAGGAAGCAAATTTATTTGAACACAGATACAAATGTGAACAAATGCAAGAAACCAAAAACAAATTCTACTTTTTAAAATACTTTTTACTACTTTAGCAACATGGAGTACATATACTCAAAATGTGTGCTCAGGGCCAGAAATCAACTTAACAAATGAAGGCAGTAAATGCACAGCTCTGCCATTGACAATTAAGCTGATGATACACGGGGCAACTTTTTCAGCAATGTTGCTTGGCAATCTTTCTAGTAGTAAGTCCAAATATGTTTTGAATAGATAGCGGCGGGCGGGGTGGGGCAAGGCGGCTGGCGGAGTGGTTGGGGAAGGGGATTACAGTAGTAATCTTTATTAAACTTACTGTTTGTTACCCAGTATGTGTCTACTTTTAAAAGACATTCTGTACATACGCATGCCATGTTCTCATGTCAGTTAAACACTGTAATACTATCATACACACAGACACAAATACCCATCATTTGTTACACATCAATGAAAGCAATTTCCAGCCAATTAAAAGAGTCAAACAGAAATCAAAACTCATTTGGACTCACTGTTGTAAAACGCTGTCATTTGCCTGTCTGTTGCACCGTTCTTTCTCCTGTTTACTTGTAGATGCTGACAGGTAGGTGTTTTTCTTCTGTTGTTTTTTTCACATCATTCTCATTAAACCCAAACCACTGTTCTGCATGAACAACTTAGGACAGCAGTTGTTTAAGACCCGGCACAACTGCCACTGGAGTTCAAACAGAGATTAGAATTTTTTTTAACCCTTTTTGACATTGATTTTAACTGAACATTACAATTTCCTATGTACTTGTTTCATATAGCACATCATGGCTGCATCAGTGACAGTGAGATGTGCGATATGTCCTCATAAACAGGACAAAGCAACCTAATAAAAGCTGTTGTTGTGACACAAATGCTGCCATGTTGCATACTAGGACTGTCTGGAAAAATACTATCCTGGAAAGCAGCTGCTTTGAGGTGTTTTTGAGCAGGAAGGAGACCTGAAAAAATTCAGTAGTCTTCAGGAAAGTTGCTAATATTAGGTCTAAGGTTGTTTACTAGTTACAATACAGCTCAAGGCTGAAACGAAGTAAAATTTGAGAAACACACAACACATAATTAAGTTTAGGCCTATATTAAAATATGGTGACATATAAAATAAAACAAAACAATATATACAGTTATTGTTAATACTTCCATCACAATAATTAAAAGCCACAATGGAACATTTAAATTAAAACAGAATATACTGTATGTTTCGGGTAAAGTTATGAGGGATTTGATCAAAACCGTCAGCATATTATACGTATTAACAAATAAGAAGCGATTCAGAGCTGGAGAAGTATGGTGACCTCCATCCACACCTCCATTATGTGTTGTTAGATCAGGAGGAGGAAGACAAGGTAGAACTGAATAAATTAGTCCTTAACATCAAATGTTAACAAAGTTTGTTCCAGGTAAGGTCCAAACTCACACTTCTGACTCATGATGTCACTCTACTAGCAACAACTAAATACAAACCAACAGTAAAGTTTGGTTTTATTTGGTGGGTGGAGTTAGTTAGTTCACTCTTATGACACCGTCCCTAAGTTCAAGATGTGGCCTGATATTTATTTTTACATCTTTAAAGAAAAGAGATAAAATAGGGGAAGTTTTATGTAAAAATAAATAGTTTTAACATATTTAACATATGTTGAACAATTAAAACAGGAACAGAGGACTTGTGTGTCTGTAATGTGTAACTTATACATTCAGGTGATCACTAGTTGATGCTGTAAAACACTGTCATGTTTACAAGTGTACAAATTAATGATGTCTTTCTGATTTGGTATACATGTACATGGACATTATTTATAGTTTAATCTTCACAAGTTGCAGCATACTGTATGCTGATCTTTTGAGCTGTTGTAGCAGAGCATATGAATCTTAATTTACCCTTTTTGAAATAAATATATAAAGTTATTATGAAAACAAGAAGAAGGAGAAGATAGCATCTGCCTTTTCTGTGAGTTGGCCATTGCAGTAGTGGTCTCGTGAGGTTAACTGAATGCCAAATGCATTGTGTGTCAAAAACACAAACTAAAAATTCCATTTGAAGGCAACAAGAGTATCAACATCAGACTGTCCAAGAAAAGGGTTACTGACACTTCAACCCCAAATGTACCAGCTGCTCACCAACAAACTGGATCTGTAGAAACAGAATGAGGGTACAGCTGGTAAAGTAGTGGCAGACAAATGGCAAGATAAGTTTCCATGGATACCTGAAGAGGTTAAAAAAAAAGAGTTCAGCCTCAGGAATTCAGGGGTTGTGATGCTACAAGAGCTGCTTCTTGCAGTAGGGAATTTGCTGCCATGAGATTAACACTTTGTTTTGAAACTATACAATTGCATTCTCCTTCCAGTCAGTAAGAGGAAGTAAGCGTCAAATGAACCACTAAAATATGACATTAGTAGTGAGTACCTGTTTGTGTTGTTGCAGCGTCTGTGGTAAATTTCATTGTAAAATTAAAGAAACACTTTTTAAAGAAGTTTTCAGTTGATTTCAATGCACAGCGTTCGAGGAGGGGAAATGTGTCATCCTTTCCTTGAGTGACAGATGCAGTGAGTGTGTATTTGTTTGTGTCTGTGTGCATATTTGATAGTGTTGGATTGACGTGTGTGTACTGATTGTTGCTTTATTGACCGTGTTCATGGGGGCTCTCTGGCTGATTGGACGCAAACAGACACACAACACGCACACACATATGCACGCTCACATACACACACTCACAACGGTGTCCATGGGGGTTCTCTGGATGATTAGAGACATAGACAACCTCCACTGATTGCTCCTTTCTTGATGATTACCCCCCTCACATAGTTTCCGCACACATATACAGACACAAACAAAAAATAGGTGAATATTGTGGCTACGGTATATGTTGATAAAACTTTAACTCTTGATAGTGTTTTGGGGGGCTGTGGTTGGAGTCTTTCTATTTTATTAGGTGTTGCTAATCATTTTACATAGATGGTGGAACAAGTTTTTAGTATTTTTGGTGCAGCCTTGAAGGTTATCAGAAAGTTGGCACACATTTGGCTCATTTCGGGCATCTTTAGAAGGCGTTTGTTGTGTAGCTGATATGTTTGTTGCTGTGTTGGGCCAGACTTTCTTTCTGGTTCTCTGTATATAGTTTTTAGTGCGTACTAAATAGAGGTAAGTCTAAAAAATAGCTACAGGTTTTTGGCTGCATGCCCCACTCCACCAGTCACTATGTCACAGGACATTAACTACATGAAAGTGGCATTTTACAGGTACATGACATAAGCTCACACACACCAGTGCTGTACTATGTACACATTTGCAAACACACACACACACACACACAATGTCCCAGAGACAAATGCCTTGTCTTGGCTAGTAAAGAGTTGCCAGGTTATGAGGCCCAATAAACTTGTCAGGCTCACCAGATGGTGAAATAAAACAGTTTTACAGCTGCTTTGTTAGTGTGTTTTGACATGTTTACTTCTATGGGAGTTTGTAGGTGTATATTTATCAGACACTGTTTCACGTACCCAAAGTTCTCTTCAGGTGTCTGTTGTGCATGCAGGCGTGAAGATATATGCTGTCTGACCTCCAGTTACTTAAAAGTAATGTTGTGTGCACCTAAGCGAGGACATTTTTCCAGTCCTCACTTCCTTAAGGCGATACTTTTAACAGTACTTTGTGGAGTTTCAGTCCACTGGTGGAGCTGTTGATCAATGAGTGGGTTGTGTGTTGTTCATACTGCGTTCCACATGCACACCGCTAGTTCATGTGATGTAGTCTGGCCAATGCAGGGGGCAATGACTGCTGTTTGCAATTGAGGGTAAAAAGGTGCCAAAAAGGAAAATAAATAGGGCCATAAGGGTGGAAGTAAATGATTCAAGCTTCAAAATATTTCTAAATGGCTTTTAAAATGTTTTATATTGAATTGGATTTAACAAGTTAGTTAAATAAATTAAAAATTAAAAAAATGTTGGTCACACAGACATAGTCATGCACACCACACACATTTGAATCTTTAAGTGCTTCGACCGTCCAGCCCTCTGTCATTTGGAAAGTCATGGGGCTTTGGGCATTCATTAACTATGCTAAAACAACTCTGAAATTAGTCTGTCACAGGGGCCGAAAGAAAGAGGAGAAAATTACGATGGAATGATAGAGTGGGACAGAAAGTCAAGGCATAGGAAGAGAAGGATAACCCAGTAATGGTGTGATGAAATGAAGGTAGATAGAAAAAGATGGGGGGGGGCGGGGGGGGCAGATTTGTGATAGAAAATGGTGATGTGGGATCAAGGGAGAGAATTAACTCATCTATGGAAAGCTGATGTTTTTTCAATCTATCTTCCTGTCTAATTCCCTGACTAATAGAGATTAAGTGTGACTCCACCAGAGATGAGGGGGCAGAGAAAAGTAGGAAGAGAGAAGGTGAGAAAGAGGAGAGGAAAAGTCAGTAAAAGGCAGAGGCAGACTTACCATTAGGCAAAGGTCAGCAATTGCCTTAGGCCCCAAGCTACCGAGCGCCCCATAAAACACCTCATAAAGTTATGGTTTAAAAAAAAAAATCTTTTTGCTAATTAATAATGTCTTTCTTAAAATCAATAGGTAAAATGTCATCAGAATGCTATTCCATCATCTTACTGCACATCCACGGAAATGATTCAAGAAGACAGTTGCCAACTTGTGCAAGTAAACGGCTCGTCATGGTGAACGGAGTGTTAATAAATTAAGCAAAGCAGTGCTAAAAAAGGAAGGAAACAGGTAAACAGGAATACTAAAAGACAATACCCACTTCAGCCAAAGCCAAGACATTCAGAAGTATCTGCTGGTGTACCACCAGACTACAAAGCAGTTTCTTCCCTCAGGCTTTTAGTTATTTATCAATTTATATAGGTTTTGTTTTATCAGTAGCATAAAGAGACTGGAACAAGCATTTTGTTTCACAACCCTGTGTTGTAGAACGATAAATAAATAAAGCTTGTACCTGGAATCTTTTCATCTTTTCAAAAAATTGTGATGAGAGTTGAGATGTTTTGGGGGAATTTTTGTGATAAAATTTTGAGAATAATTGAAAAATGTAAAGGTATGTGATTTTTTTCTAACATTGGAATCATAGTTGAATCATTAAACAGTCCCTGCATGAGTTTGCGGGCCTAACCCTGACCATGCATATTTAAACCAGTTTATCTTGATTCTTTCAGCACTTGCAATTGACCGGGATGCAACAAACTGTGTCGCAGTGATTTGTCTCGTCTGATGTCGTCCATGCGTTTCTGCCATTCTGCGCATATGTTTTGCAGTGGCATGGTGTTTCTCAGTAGACGGCTGTACACTTTGCAAAACAGTTCACCTCAAATTTGGATACTGATGGCTAATGTGAGACGGTGGAAACACAGATTTCTGCGGCAACTTGTAAACAAGGAAGTGACAAGTTGACATATAACAGTGTTTTGCGGTAACAGTGATGAGAGCTCAAATTTGTGGAAAAGTGGCGAATGGTCAAAAATGCAAGTTGCACTGAATTCATGGGGATTTGTTGAATTTGTGTTTATAGTTACGATCGCAACTTCACAAAATCATTTGAGGTACTGAATACAGCATTCCTCTATGTTCCCTAGCCACTGAAACTAAGTTGATAGGGAGATAAAGCAAGACAAACTCAACCAATGAAAGAGACAAAAACTTACCTTTTCTAACAGTATATTATGTTTGCTATTTTTGTTTCTACATAATTTACCTATTATTGTCTTGTTTGTTATCTTTTCACTTCAATAAAATACAATCTTATCATACAGCTATCATTTTGTTTATGAAAAATAAGATTTTACAGTGGGTGCATTTGCTGTTTTTTTTTTACAGATGCAATTCCAGATGTCTCGACAAATTGCTAAGTGAAGGAAAGTTTTCTTTCTTAGGTCTAGATAAAGATTAAAAAGAGGGGAGAACAAGGGGTGTGTATGGAGGGCCCCATGCCTGGGGTTGCATACGGCCACAAAATGACTAAATCCACCCCTGAGAGAAGGAATGGAAGGAAGGAAGAAGAGGAGAAAAGGAACAAGGCGATAATTGGAAGTCAGTGTTGGCGCTTTGACAAATTCACCTTCTCTAATCACACACACACACACACCTGAGGGAGGAGGAGAGAGGGATGAGAAAATGATAAAAAGGGATGGAGGGAGAAACACAAAGCCTTAGGAAGATGAGAAAGGTTAAGGAGGGAGAGAAAGAAACCAAGGGAATGAAAGGATGAAAACATAAGGATGATGTGAGGAAGAAGTGGTAATAAACAGCTTTCAGTCGCTGACAAATGAGTCACAGGCAGCAATGAGATTAAATCTAACTGATTGACTGAGTACATCAGCAGGAGTACAAACTGTCCCATTGATTTTGTCCTAATCAATATCCCTGAAAGACAAGGGATGAGCAAGAACAGCCTGTGTTATGTTCCCCTTACACAAAACAAGCACTTAATTCACCTAAAGCAATACATTTGTAATTAATTTAAGTGATAAACGTTTCATTTTGGTTAATTTAGCTGCACTGACAGAACTGACAGGCTCCCATTAAGCGGTATCATCTTAATTAGATTTTGGTCTAATTTTATTGTGGTGTTTTGGGTGAACGAGGATATGCTCATCCAAATGGCCTCAATGAACGCCGACAGGGGGAGAAATAGCATTGATTAAAGACAATGGGTGATAAAATGGGGTGGAAATGATCTCTTTAAGAGAATTTGATTAAATATGAATTCTTGAGCACAGACTTGGAGAGCATATAAATGCCCTTTACTGTCATTTGGCTGGTTGGTATACAAACGACACACGGCCACCAGAAATGTGCTTCAACTTATCATCTATTACTGATCTTCATTAATAGTTGTTGCATAATTAAGATGGCTGGCGCAAAACTTTTCATTATGTGAAATAATCATGAAAATGGTTTTGCTGCTTAACCCATCAAACTTTAATGCTCATTGAGAGAGAAATTTCTTAATTTCTGAGTAACTGCAAATTGTTTATGGGTGCTGCAGCTGACATTCAGGAAGTAATCACCAAAACATTGTGAGTTAATGCAAAAGACATACTTATTCAGGTTATTCATGCAGTTAAATTCTTAAAACTTTGGTCGATAACAAGAAATCTTTAATACACTTTTGACCATGAATTTTGTTTCAGATATTCGTCGTGCAAAGAACAGTATTCCTATTGATTTTGAAGGCCTTTGACCTTTTAATTTGCAATTTGGTGTCTCCAAACTTTCCCCTTTACAAAATCTTTTATCCACATATGCGACATGTAAGGAGGGTGATAGGTTGGATGGATGAGTGATATTCACTCCGGAGACTGAGGTTTGAGTCCCATGTAAAAGAAAGTTTGTTTTAAGGTTTGTTGATGACTTACTTAAGTCAATCTTAACCTAATCCAGGTGGGTTTGTTGCCTAAACTATGACCTTTTATACAACATGTGTTAAACATCAGTTTGGTCTTGAGAGATAAACCCTTTTATCTCACAAAGGTAGCTTATCTTTGACTGCCATATTAATTATGGTAAAATATACATTCTGCACAGGGAACCAGCCCTGGAGCAGGCAAAACAGTACCCACTCAGCTGTTTTAACTGGCACAGGTGTTCACTCATTTTGCTTCATTAGAGCTTCTCTTTGTGTGTGTGTGTGTGTGTTTGACTATGCTTCACTGTCACCTCCTTCCTTCACTTAGTAGTTTTGCAGCACCTATCACCACTCTGTATAAGTTTTTTTTAGTTCGCAGTTCATTTTTATTAGTTCACGTTAACCTTACCTAATTGCCAACATAGCTCACCCCAAGTTCGACCTGCTAATCAACCCAAAGGGGAAACACCTGTGTGCAGGGCCTTTGAATCAAAGATGCTCTATAGTTAAATACCAAATCCTGCACTGAAATGTTAATGAATCTCTTATCTTAACAGCAAACACCTAGCACATGACAAAGGTTAGCCTTACCACGCCACACAGCCACAGGCTTGGTCACCACATTGTCAGAGTAGATAAACAGGCGTTTATAAACACAAATGCGCCCATGCCTGCACATGCACACTCACCTATTGAGTTATCGAGCATAGGCAAACTCACTAACAAAAGCTATGCCTTATCAGTGCTGAGTCCACAAATTCAGTTTTTGTCGACCCTGTACAGGAAATCTATTTTTTCCTGTTGGTACAAAGTCATGATCAAAGGTGGTTAATAAGGGCATTGTTCATTGCATTACAGACAGGCGTTGTTATATCCTCTCATGTTGCTGAAATACTTCTGATCAGGCAGGTTTGCGGCGTGTGGAGTGGATATCTTACACACAACACGTTTACTTTTTTTGAGGAGGTAAGATGTTCAAATTTGGACACAACCATTATTGGGTTAAACAGTTGTTTGACTAACATGTAAGCAAACTCCTAGCAGACATGGACATAGCATTTATTGAAAGTATTGTTCCCATCTATGACTAAAAAAATCTGACTTTTTACCAGAGCAAAAAAAAAGAACTACAGAAGTTGCAGTAATAATAATAATAATAATAATAAGAAGAAGAATTAGCTAAAATGGCCTAAATACCTATGTTCACCTTTTGCATTACACATGGTATTTTGATTCTGCCAATATAAAATATGATTAGTGGAGCCTTAACTAAATCTGATTAATATAGAACTTTTGAAAGCATCATTTGTCTGATGAGACAAATGAGAAGTCTGAACATGCAGCGACATTATATTCTGCAGCACGCAGCCCTAAAAAAAGTGTTTTAAAGGTTATTACTTCTCAGTGTTTTCCTCGCCCCCTATCTCTGCCTTGATTTTCCACCATGTTGTTCTTTCTTTGTGCTTGTGTGGAAGTACTGATGAATGGAGAGACTATTACAATTCTCAAATTTGAACACTTTCCCCTCTGATCTCTTTCTTACACTCTTCCTCCTTCCTGCTTGTTTTCCTCACCAAATCTCTTTTCTTTCCTCCCCATCTCTCCTCATCACTTCTCTCCTTCTTTCACCTCATCTTGCCCCCTTTCTCTTTCATCCCCATACTGTAGAGAGAAGGAGGGATGTTTGGAGAGATGATTAGAAAAAGAGGAAAGTTTTGGGTCTAGTAGCAAAGTTCACCTCTGTTTCTCTCTCCCAGCAGCAAGGGCTAATGGATTAGTTCAATGTGCTGATTTCTGCAGAAAACTGCCAGAAACTGTGTGTGTGTTTTGGTGTGTGTAGTGAAAAGTGTAGAGACAGTCCCTGCAATTTCTTTCTTACATGAGTGCATCACTTGTTGGAACCTTGCGGTTTTTATCTAGTGTGTATAAATGTGCATGTGTGTGTGAAATCCAGCATCCTTACAGGCGGTCTTGATGTGTGTATGTGTGTGTTTAAGTGACAGAGATCTAGATATAGCTCCATGAAAGAGGCAACGCTTTTCTACTTTGTTCCATTATGGTAGAAACACACACAGCTGTTCAATAATACATACCAGTTACCGCCACCTTTCTCATTCTTTCAGACTGAGAGAAACGACAAATGATAAAACAGGGATGAAATGGACAGAGAGGGACGAGACGCTGTCGTGCCACTCAGAGAAAACTGCTGACACTTCAGATCAGCAGATGGACCAAAGGGTGCATTTTATAGTCCTCTTTGTGTCCTGATTTAAAGGAAGTTTCTCTCTTCGTCCCATCCATTTAAATCAATTTTCTTTAAAATACGTAACGAAATAGATTTAAGTTGACACAGAGGTCCTGGTATTTGACACATTAAATCTTTTTTCCAAACATCATAACAGCAACAATAAATAGTGAATTTATTTCAGTGAGCTGTTTGCCTGACAGGTGACAACAACATTGTCAAGCCAACAGATAGGGAGCAAGGATCTGCATATGAACAAATACAATAAATGATGAATTATTAAGAGAAATATGAGTACACCTCAAACAATATGTTATAACAGGACACAAAGTCTATTGGTTTTATATCCAGATAATATGTATGTTTCATTAATAGGATAATAGGACAGCAATTGTGTGGTAAACTCACTGCAACTATCTCATCTAGAAAATGTTACCAACATCCTAAAAATTCTTGAAATAAAGTGAAATAATCTCTATGAAATTGACTTGTTTTAAGAAAATACATTTTAGGACTCTATGACAGGCGAAAGGGCCTGAAAAGCTCAAAACTAGACAGATATGGACATAGAGGCAGGCACCCCTCATGCACACTATTTAAATTACCTTTGAGTTTTTGATGCAGTTGGACACGTCTTACACTTTACACACCTGTCTTCAGATTAAAACAATTTCCTGCAATTCAGTGATACTGATCAGTCTCATTAGTGAGAATCCTTGCATTGTCCATCATCCTTCAGTATGGATCTCACATAAATTGTAAATGGTATTTACTTGTATAGCACCTTTTACACTATGTTCTTAAACTATGTCACATTCACCCATTCACACACATTCATACACTGATGGCACAGGGTAAGGTACCAACTGCTCATCAGAAACAGAAATTAACATTCACACACATTCACACAGCCATCGGGAGCAATTTGGGGTTCACTATCTTGCTCTTGAATCATCAAGGACACTTCGACATGCAGACTGCCACCGCTGATTTTGCGATTAACGGGCAACCCACACAAATTGAGTTCCTAGGGACAGTTTCACCAGAAGTGTCAAAGTTAATGGTCAAAGAAATTAATTACTATTTTAATTTGTGGGAGTCTCTTCTACAATTCACATTTTTTGTAAATCTGCAGGCCTTGTGTGTTCTTTCTAAAATGAGCACTGAGATGGTCCGAAGTCTCTTGTTTCCCCTCAGGATTTAAAATTCTTCATGTGTCTCTGCACAAGTAGCTCTTGAATGACAGCAATGTGTTTTGTGATTAAGGTTGCCTGTTTCCTGGCCACAGACAGTAGGTGGAGGGAGTGATAAGACATTCAAGAAAAGTGCCATTTTAACACTTTCTGCAGAGAAAACAAAGGTAAGGGACAGCCAATTGTAAGTTCAGTGTTTCCAGTTCATTTCGTTTCCAGGAGAATAGTTTTAGTATCCAGCAATTCACACAGTTAGGTGATGTATATTTGTAGCCAAAACATTTCATGAGTCAAAACACCACATATAATCCCCGGTACTTAGAGAGGACAGACATAATTGCCCCTGTAATAGATAGATACCATTTTGCATTCACAGCTCCAAGTGGGGACAAACATCTATATTTCATCCCTCAGCAATGGACAGCTGAGACACTCACCGGTGGAGAGAACGAGAGGGGACATGCATTAATATTTCATCAGAGAGACACTTGGCTAAAACAACCGGTAAGTGGTAAAAAGAATGGGACAGAAAGAAAGGACATGCATTCATATTTCATCACACAGAGACACACATAGTTGATAAAACAGGAAAACAGTGGAGAAAGGGGACAGCCAACTACTAGCTGACAACTCTTGGGGTCATCAATAAATAGGCACGAGGGACACTTTTAGAGAAGGAGGAGGAATGAAACACAGCGAAGCATACATCCATATTTCATCAGAAAGAGGTGACTGAAATGGCTGATAACAGGTGTGTATCTATATGGACGCATCAGGACCACTTATGACAGAGGGAGAGAGACGCAGAGAGCGCTTCAGAGAGACAGAAGCACATCTAGAAGCTGATAACTGCCTCTATGAATACAGACACTTCTACAGTGACATTTATAGACTGCCATTAGACTTAAGGCTTTTACGTTGTTGACAGTTTAAGACATCCATTTGCTCCAGTGCTTGGTATTGTTTGGAGCTTTAAATGTACATATGGGTGCCTGGGGGTTACTGCTAAAGTTTTATTTGTGTTAGATAAAAGCTCAAAGCTCAAAGGACAGGCAAAGTCAGATCTGCAACAGTTGCTTTGTTTCCTTTAGCAAGAACTGGCTGCCATAAATATCAAGTCATACTCCTACTCTGACCGCACATTATTTTGTGTGCGTATAGATTACCTGGTATTAACTTAGATATTATTATTTTTATTTGTCTTGACCATCATTACGATAACACCGGACACAGGTTAATTTCTAAGAACGCTGAATGCAATGATGTGCCTAAGACAAAAAGTCAGGCATGTTTTTAACAAACCAGAGGTTTGGCAACAAAAATGATTATTAACCCAACTGTCCATTGGAAACATCATTAATAACGTAGTTGTCCCTACACATAGTTTTGCCATGTGTTACGGCCCTACAGTTGTGGGTCTTGTGTTTTGTTTTGGTGTGTCTTCTCCTGTAGTTCTCCAGGTACTGCCCCCCCCCCCGTGCAGCTGCAATTAGTAATGGGCAGCAGCTGCACCTGATTCCCCAATCAGTACCTGGAGGATAAGTGAGCAAGGAGACT
>JAPMOB010239270.1:0-10675 GCA_029875015.1 Lepomis gibbosus | reverse complement strand
AACCACACAACATCATTGTTCCACATCTTACCATCAGGACTAAACATTGAACTGTTGCCGGTGTTCTGACGATCTATGCTACCTTGCCGAAAATGCTACCATAGCGCAAATCGATAGACTCGACTCTACTCGGGCCTGCTCCATTTTGCATTGCAGATAGAACCCAGAGATAGCGACGCCACACACAATGACTGCGACGTGATGTTCAATGAGACACACACACTAGCGATCTACACAGCTCTTAAAATATATACAGTCTACGGTTAAAACGTTTCAATATTACTCAGAATGTAAAGACATAAGCGGTATGAAAACTTCCCAGCTGTGTTTTCTTCTGCCGTTGTGGCTGCAGCGGTCTGTGTGACACGGCGGGAGCAGAGGGCTCTGTGAGCGGGCGGCTGGCCGGCCTCACACGGTCCTCCCGCGGGTTGGTGTAGGCATCCCCGCAGCCACTTGCGGAGCTCCTCACCTCTGAAAATAGTCATCACATTTTTGTTCCGCCATCACTTCTCGTAAAACTGTCAATATTGGAAATTTGCAGCTGATTTCTCACCTCAAAACTTCTCAGAAGTGGATTTATTGATGAAATTCCATACGAAAAAAATATAAAAGTATTCCTCAGCTCGCTTGGAACCTTGGGAGGTGAGGTGACACGAAAAAAGCATCTGGAAGCAGGTACAGGTAACATTTCTACAATGGAAACCCAAACAAAGGTGAGTCGAGCCAAAGGACCTCCGCTCAGACCAGCTTGGTTTGAGGGCGTGCCTGACCCCACCAGCCGTTTGGCAAGCTTTATGACGCGTTTTCATTGTGATGTCACAAGTCAAGGAAGTGAAGGGTTGGACTACAAATGAGCTGTTTTCAAGCGGTTCTGAGCACAGCTTCCTGTGGGAGATGGGAACTCCCTTTGGGCTGGACTTTGGGCTTTTTCACTTTGCAAACCTGTTACATGCACAAAAAAGATATATAGCTCAGTAAAGGAGAGGGAGAAAGCCAAAAAGCATAATACCACCTCTTTAAGGGAACATTTATATTTTACTGAACTACTGAGCACAGTATTTTTATTATATTGCTCTAAAATTGTGCTATTTCTGCTTTGTGACGCAGTACTTAGCCAAGTTATAAGGCTGATTATTGTCTTACGCACCCGTAAGATTAAAATAGCATAATTTATAGCATTATTTATAGCTGTTAACCATTTTTTCAATTCACAGAATTTCCGAGAGATGCTTCCTCTTCTTGGAGTGTTTCGTATCCTCGTCATAGTATTGATTGGTATGTTCTCCTGTGTGTTTTCAACCTATTTTGCTGTTTATCTAACTGCTGTGATAAGACCTTACATTTTTTAAATTTGATACTTTCTTTTTTCTTACAGTTGGCACAGATTTTGGATTTGCTTTTTACAGAAGATTTGTCAGTGACGAGGCTGGTTTGAAGGTATGATTTTCCTTCTGCTGTACAGCAGAGGACTTTATTAGAAAAACAAACAAACAAACAAATGGTCTTGCTAAACCTTTTCTGATAATAAAAAGAGCCTTATAAGCGATCCAGCTAATCCAGCTAACCTCCCCCAAGCTGACAGTGTTTAGTGATGGTTGTAATTTGCTTGTGGCTTCAGACAGGATAAGCAGGTCTTGCTGGGACTTGATGGGATTATTCATGCTCTCTGTATGGGCATGTATAAATGGACAAAAACTGTAAACAGACTTTCCACACGAACCAGTTCCTTTTTTAATCAGTAATCCACATTGAGAAGTGGTGACCCTTTCCATTTCCATTTTGAGGGATAAAACAGCTGAAAGTATATGTTAACTTCCTCCGGTTTGACAAAGCTTGTTTGTCTTTCCAACTGATAATAGAATACAGGTCCCTTAGTCCCTCCCCCACTTTGCTGTCGCTCTTCTTTTTTCCCCTCATCTTAGTTTCTTTTGGCTGTTAAACTGGTCCTGCAAGTTTTTGGGGTGTTTGCTACATCTCAGTGAGGTCGGATGACAGTAGTTGAGGGTCGTCTGTGTCCAGTTTCTCGGAAACCTGACATCACCTTCTGTCCTCCTAGGTGTCCTTTGTGGCTCATTTTGGTGGGATTGTGGCCGGAATGACCGTCGGCTACGTCTTCTTCAGTGCTTACAACAGCAAGCTACTCCACGACCCACGTTTCTGGCTGTGTATAGCGGGCTATATAGCCTTTGTGATCTTCGCTGTGCTCTTCAATGTCTTCCTGTCCCCAGCACCATAGGTTAAGTTAACACTAAAAGCCTTAATGTCACACTCAGGAAGCTGTTTTTTTTACTAATGTGTTTCACAGCAAAGCTGCTTTTCGTGGACTTTGTGAATGTGGTGCAAAGGGACTTTTAAAAACAATTTTTTAGAATTTGTGAGTTTAAATGGAATGGTGCCTCCTGCTGTTTATGTGTAGCATTGCAGAAGGCATATTTTACATTTTAGATGTGGAAAATTTGCTTTTTAAAATACAAATCATTTAGAACTAAGAATTAAATGTTCTCTGAACCCCTAATGTATTGTCATTCACAATATTTTTCTTATTCTAGATATAATCTTTGCTGTGTTTGAGTATTTTGTTAGTTTTTATATCTTTTTGTATTTTCATGATAATCAGGAAATGAACATACCTGGTCCCGATTCATGTCATTTCTTCTTAGGAATGTAATTTCATTATTTTATGCTCTATGCTGTAACATATGCTGTTGAATCATCATGGACTTTTCATATTCATAAAACGTGCCTTAAACACCAAATTTGATGAAGACACGTTGATAGGAAGAATAAGTTGCCCCTTCCTTTTGTAAGACGAAAAGTTTACCATCATGCCTTGGGCTATTTTTTTTAATTCACTTTCTGTTAACAGGACATGGCTTATTATATGTTGAGTTGTAATATCATACTTATTTTGTTTTAACCTTGAAAACACATAACTTTGGCTCTCGTGACTGAACATCCAGCTTTTGGAAACTTTACACCTGGTGTCAGAAGGTAATTCATAAATATGTCTTATTTTTGAAAGAGTACTTCATTTATCTAAGATTACAGGAAAACTATGACCAAAGACCTCCTACATTTGGTTTTGTATTTCCACAGCTCAATATTTAATGTATTTTAATAAAGTTGATTTTTAAAAAAATGTTTTTGTTTTTTGCCAAATTCAATCAGAACAGTAATGACAACAATTACGATGCAAAGACTGCTTTTGCTCTTTTACAGTGCGTGGAAAATTCCATAGTTTCCAAACTGAGCTCAAGAGAGATCAATATAGATCAATATAACTTAGTGCATCAGTATTCAATTATCATGAACTTTTCTTCAACTCTGAAACAGTGGGAAATGGGATGTTGCATTATATAGAACAGCAGTCGGAAATCTGATTTCTGTGTTATTTCCTGTTAATGAGGATCGTACTTTAAAATACTGAAAATACTGTGGTTTCTCTGAATTTGGTTTGGTTAGGTCTAAAGATAAGATACATTAGCTTCAACTGGTGAACATCTTACAATTCATAAAAAGTTGCAGTTTATTTAAATTAAAGTCAAAGTGATGATCTTATAAAATACCTTAACTATTTTAGACATAAATACTGGGCTTTTGCCAATGTGAAAGTTAGAACTGAAGTTAATTGTAGAGATCCTCTCCAGTGATGTTATAAGACAAATGAACAGCAAGACTTTCATTTTAAGATTTGTGTTGATAGTAATCCAGACAACGCACTGGGGCTGAAGTACAAGTCAAAATTGATTACTGTGATTGGAAGAAAAACAAGGGGAAATAGCAGAGAGTTTCCCAATATGTTACCCCAGTGTGACCCCCTGTACCCCTAATGTGTTTGTACCAGACTGGTCTGAATCAATTCTGCTCTGCTGGGTTGGTAATGAGAGATTTGAGGTCAGAGGGGATAAGTTCAGTTTACAATAGCTTGGTACTCACAAACAAGAACACTAAGCTGGTGAGTTGAGTCTTGTCAACACATACATTAGGCCAGTTCTAGGGTGTGGTTTGCTTTTTCCTATTGATAACAAATGTCCCAACTCACACTATATAGTCTGTCTTGTTCTGTAAAGCCAAATAACTATAACAAACATTTCATATTGTATGTGTGAAGCTGTAACATCATGACGGACCTCAGATAACAAGCGTATTTATCACACAAAGACATTTAAAGGTATTTAGACCTGGATGGTGTGAAGCTAGCAAACAGCAGGAGCCAAGCACATTAAATGATTGTGATAGATTTCTTGCAAATGTAATAAAGTGCATGAGAACTGAATCACATCCAGACAGGAGCAGCAGAGTATGAAATCGGACATGATGACTTATTGATTATTTCACTATAGTAGCATACTATTGATTGTACAAAGCCTGTGTGGATAACTGACTGGTATTGATAATGTGGGGATTCCAGCCATGGTGTTGATTCTCTCTGGTTTTTGTACATATAGAGCAAACTGACTTAAACAATTGAGTGCTAACAAATCCTAAGCATGTAGTATGGACTTGCAAAGCACCTATTTGGAAACCGCTTGGTTATTTACACACCCAAATGAATTACAAAAATATGTTCAGTGAGGTACTATCTCTGCTCTTGAATGCATGCAGCATTTCTGTTTGGAATGGTAAAAACTGTCTAGATTATGTTATTTCCAGACAAATACAAAAAAAGGCCTGACCTGCAAAGACTGAGGTCATTATCTGTGTTACAATTGGTTACAACCCCATCACTGTGGGGCCATGATCTAAATGTATCAGTGAAGCTGTTGGTATTGACTTTCTCTGGCCAAAGTAGTGTTGGCAACCATCCCTCAACAGCTCCGTTGTTCCCACTTTGTTTTTGGCAACACAGGGGCATAGGCGGGTCACTGAAATTTGGGTGATGCGCAGGAACTCATGTGGAGGACACTAACGATTTTTAAAATCTTTTTGGTGATTTGGCTGCATGACCCGAGGAGATTTAAATCAACACCGGCAGTCTGTCTATGCTGCTGCAAGGTAAATGGAAACGGCGAGTGCACAGAGCTCTGCTCTGAGTTTATATAATGACACTGCTGAGAGGAATGGTTTTATTAAAACAAAGCTGGATAGCTGACATGCCAAGGGAACGTTTTACTTGAAGTCCTTTTTGGAGAGTTCTGATATATCTTTTTGCAAATATGTGAAGCTGTTCATTTTTACTTCACATTTGCTACTAGTTAATGTTTCATTTTTCTAATTTTTCTACTTCAGAGGTACTGCAAATTTTGAATTCTTCCATTGTTACTGGAAAATCTCAATTATTATTTTCACAAACAAATTTGTCTGGAGTTTTTCAGCTAATTTTGCTCTTATATACGTTGTTCATTTTAACCTGAACGGCTCTTTACATTGTCAATATGCCTTTCCTGTCTGTCTTAAATCTTATTTCCTGCAAGTTGTACTGTACCTCTTGTTACCTTATGTTCATTATACTACCTTTATAGATACTAATTTTAACAGTTCCAGGAGATTTTCTTTTTCTCTAATTATTTCATCTCTCTTTGTCACTGACTTTTTGCTAGTCACAATGGCAGAGTAAAGATGGGGGACTGGAACTTCCTTGGGGGGATTTTGGAGGAGGTTCATATCCATTCCACTATGGTAGGCAAGATCTGGCTCACCATCCTGTTCATCTTCCGTATGCTGGTCCTCGGGGTGGCAGCTGAGGACGTGTGGAACGACGAGCAGGCTGACTTCATATGCAACACTGAGCAGCCTGGATGCAGGAACGTGTGCTACGATCTGGCTTTCCCCATCTCCCTCATCCGGTACTGGGTGCTGCAGGTCATTTTTGTGTCTTCTCCTTCGCTGGTTTACATGGGCCACGCTCTCTACAGGCTGCGGGCACTGGAGAAAGAGCGGCAGAAGAAAAAGGTTCTGCTGCGGAGGGAGCTGGAGTTGGTGGATGTGGAGTTGGCAGAAGCCAGAAAGAGGATCGAGCGGGAAATGAAACAGCTTGATCAGGGGAAGCTTAACAAAGCTCCTCTGAGGGGCTCCCTGCTGCGTACCTACGTGGCTCACATTGTCACTCGCTCTGTTGTTGAAGTGGCCTTCATGACAGGCCAGTACCTCCTTTATGGCTTTCACCTCTATCCCCTCTTCAAGTGTGAAAGGGATCCTTGTCCCAATTCTGTAGATTGTTATGTTTCCAGACCAACGGAGAAAAGTGTCTTCATGGTGTTTATGCAATGCATTGCTGGAATTTCCCTCTTCCTAAACATCTTGGAGATCATGCATCTTAGTTACAAGAAAATCAAAGAGGGCATCTTGGACTTGTACCCTCACTTGAGAGACGAGAGAGATGAACTTGATGACTACTCTGTCAAGTGTAAAAAAGAATCTGTCGTGCAAATATCTGCTGCCCGAAGGGTAACAATTGCCTCTGCACCTGGTGACTACAACCTCTTGATGGAGAGGGTGCAGGGCATTTACCCAAACCTTATCAAACCTTCAACTTTTCAACCCCAGGGTGAGCTGGCCACTCAGCAGGATTTGGATGATTCCAGATGTGCAGCTCAAAGACCCCCAGATTGTAACTACACCTCGACTACCAACGAGCCCTGCTCTCCGTGCTGCGACTCCCTGATCAATCCAATGCAGGAGGCTGAGGACTTTTTGCATTTCCCCTCACAAAGTAAGGAGGAGAACAGTAGTAGAAGAGAGAACCCAGACTCTCCAAAATGCCAACATAGGCCAGCTCACACTTCCTCCTTCCCCACGCTGCCAGTCAGTGCATCGAAGAGGCCGTGGAAGGCTCATAGCTCTTTCATTTGCTCCACAGTGTTGGAGGGTAAAAGCTCTGACACAGATTCATATGGGGCTGCAAAAGCCAGTAGTGGACCTCCCACTCCAACACAGTCAAAGTTAGATGACAGGCATCAAAGCCGGCCCTCCACCCCAGAGTCACTGGAGGACTCTAGCTCAGGATCCATGTACAATTCCAGACCACCTTCTTCCAACTGCAAAACATCAATGGCAAGCAATACAAGCAGCAGACGAGCCTCAGACCTGCAAATCTAAACTTCAATACAAACTGGGGCTTATTTGCATTATTTGCACGCAGAAATCCATGTTCCCAATATATTCACCATTTGGATTTAACACCCCTCTAATATGCCTTGTAACTGGTGAGCGTTTGCTAATATTTTGTTTAATCTGTGCTTTTATTTTAAATGCACTACAACTAATGCAATAGTCATTTATAATTTCCTTTTGGTGCCATAATAAAATATGAAACAACAGAACTGTGTACTGTATATTTATGTATTTTTGTGTTTGCTTTTGGAATAAAGTGTGTTTTCTAATGTGTCGAACTGTATGGGCTATTACAAAATTTTTTAACATGTGGGCAAACAGCCTCATCATACATCTTGATGGTCTAGTCCAAGATTAGATAGGTCCCCACTGGGCCAAATATAGATGAGCTGTCACGAGTGGTGTTTTTCATTTAGTCACGTCTAAAATGGAGAAGAGATAATAAGTTGACCTGTACAGATTTAGGAAAATGTGCTACCATTGGTTGTGTTTTATTCCACAATGATGAAAATCTGTTCTGTCTTATGTCAGTTTCCTGTGCATATACATAAGATGCCAACACAGCAGCGCTATCCTCACCAACAACAATACTGCTGGATTACTGTCCTGCTTGATAGTTTCTGTTTGTCCCTGAAGAAACAGCTGCAAATTATTATTAAATTCTGGTCCCCAAGGTCTGCATTTCACTCTGCATTAGTGTTGTACCTGGTTTGGATCTTATGGGGATTTTGTTAATTTTTCATCATTGCACATGTAAGATGTCAGGTAATGACTTATGCAATATTGATGTAGACATTAACAAAAATAATATTCCAACAAAAGCCTGATTGATACATTGCCATTCAGAAATTAGTTCAACAATAACTTAATTACAAGACTGTGCTTTATTTTACCAGCCACTTACATTTTTAAAGCTTTTTACTGAAAAATGTTTACCTATACCAGACCTTTGGAAATAAAGGATTGTCATGCACTGTTTATAACAATGCCAGAAAAATACAATAATCAGCAGTATAATCAGAGATGTGTTATTTTCTAACATAGACCTCTCAAGAAAAGTCCCATGTCTTAAGAACTGGCATGTCTAGTCATATAGGAGGGTACTTCTATTGTAAAGCTATACTTAAGACTGAAAGAACAAACAACTTATATACATACATGTACAGAATAAGTTAGATTATAAGAATCAAATTAGAAACAAAAATAAAAAAAACAGCACAGCTACATAACAATTCTTGGCTTTCACTTTTACAGTGTCGTCTTGTCTTTTAATTCAAAAGTGACAATTTAAACAAAAAAT
The DNA here is from genome assembly GCA_029875015.1 of Lepomis gibbosus. Lineage (NCBI taxonomy): Eukaryota > Metazoa > Chordata > Actinopteri > Centrarchiformes > Centrarchidae > Lepomis > Lepomis gibbosus. Next base: position 2,322 of record JAPMOB010239270.1, on the reverse strand, counting down.
ACATTCACCAAACCAAGGCTTTGATGAGTCTATTCAGCTGTGGTCCCATCCTCTGATACAGGTTCATAACGCTGCAGCTAGAGAAATGGAGAAAGTACACCCACGTTAATTTAGTTTATTGTCCTTTTGGAGATTCCTTTTGTCTGTGGCAACTGTCAGACAAATACAACAAAGGACATTACAGTACAAGGCAGACATTAATTAGCAGACTGCCCCACAACCTTAACAACGATCAAACATCAAGTACAACAAAATGCAAGTGGCACAACTCTCATGCCATCAAGTATTTATTTACACAGAGCTATATTGGAAGGTATGATTGACCTTTGAGCACTGGTAGGCCACAACGGCAGTACCCTGTATCCTCGTCCTGATGGCAAAAAATCATATTCATCATAGAGGATGTGATTCGCACACTCACTGACCAGTGTCATACTGTGTTATTGTTAACCCCCAAAGTTACTAGACAAAATAATCTTAGTGAGTTTGTCATGTTCACTACATACAGCGAGAAGTATCAAGAAATAAAACCAAAAGTAAGAATGCTATCCACAAATGAATGACAGAAAAGTCCACTGCAAAGTGTTGAGGTTTATGCATAAAGTATACCCCTCTCTGTAAATAACAACTGTACCTAAATATATGTATATTATTTACATCCTCAACACAGTTACCACTGACTGCTGGCGTGTCTTTCTGCTTGTTCTGAAATCATCTGAAAAAACCTGGCCTGTACCGACAGTTACTACCGGGTCGTGCATGTTAATTTCTGTGTCTGATGTGCAGTTGGCACCAAAGCTCAGTGTGTGAATGTGGAATAGTGTAGAAGACTAGAGTGGTACTATGGAAGCACAGATCATTTACCATAGCTACCTTGTGGGGCACCCTTTCCATTAGTTAGGTTGACACACACAACTTTTACGATAAGCTTACCCGTGTTTTAAGGTCTTTGTTTTCCTCGGCTAGACGTGCACACCTCTGCCTCAAGTCAATCACCTCCTGCTGCAGAGCCTCTGTGTCTGCTGAAGTCAAGCCACCAGCACCGAGATGCTCCTTGACAAATCTTGAAGGACTTGGTTAAAGAATCTACAGGAAGCAGTTGCCTCCTTTATCAAGTGGATTCTAAACATTTCTCTTTATTATTATTTGTGTTTAGAGTGACAGGTGGGGCTCAAGTCACTACCAACTAAACCAGGAGACAATTTCCGCAACCACTAACGGGTTCAGTAGAGGGTTCTGTTTATGCGTGTAAAAGGATACTCCAGAGCATTGTTGGGCTTTTCTGGTTGTTCATACAAAGCCACTAGAACTGAAATGCCGGAGGGAAAAAAGTGTTCAATAAAACTGCACAACAGTTCAGGCAACAAGTAATCAACCTTAGTACTTTTTGGATACCAAAACCTTAATGTTGACAGAAAATGCTTGAGTAGATTCTTGACCTTGTGTTTGATTAGATATTTCCTGAGTTAAATAATAATATTGCTAACTTTAGACTGTATTTATTCAGAAAAAGTTATGTGCTACTACTTTGACACCATTAAAACTGATGCAATTGAAAAGTTTGGCATAATTTGTTCTTTGTTTTGTTGAAAAACAAGGATTTGTTTTTCAAAAAAACAACAATTTTAGATGTTCAGTTCTGGAATTCAGCTGTTGTGTTGGCAACTTTTAAAGCCCCCCTCCAGTGTATTTTGACATTTCTATGATATTTCATATTTTTCACATTTCCTTACAATGTTGATTACCCACATAGTTCGCCAAATATTTTTTGACAAAAAGCTTAATTTTGTGCTCAAAGTTGCAAAAGTTGCTAAGTTGTTAAAACGGGTGGTGACGTATGACTATACGCCATTCTCCAAGCTTGCGCAGGCGCACTGTCATTCCTCGTTAAAATACCGTCACGCCTCATGAGTCAGAGCATCAAACCGATATATAAAACGTAGTGGGAGTTATCGTGTGCAGTGCGTGACAGGACCATCGACTATGTGATTAATAACAGCTGATACGCGCACATTAGTTCCTATCATGGGTAAGTAATAGCTAATCCTTCCGGACAGTAAAGTGTACTAAACTTTACAGTGCTGTGATGTTAACACAGCATGTCGTTAGTGAACACTCCACCCGGTCAGTTTTTGGTTGTCATGGTAATGTTACGTCCGACTATTAACCACACCCCCATTCTCTGTTTAAGAAAGAACGTTCGCCAAAAACGGCAGTTAAAACTGGCTGGATGGAAGGGGGCTTTAAAGGCCCCCTCCAGTGTATTTTAACATTTCTATGATATTTCATATTTTTCTGAGTCACTTCCTCACAATGTTGATT
>JAPMOB010239267.1:0-13142 GCA_029875015.1 Lepomis gibbosus | reverse complement strand
TTGTTTAAAGTCAAACTAAAGACATACCTATTTAACCAAGCTTTTAACTGAGCTGTATTTTTATTTATTTATTTATTTTTTGGTAAGATGGGGATTGATTGTTGGGCTTGACCTGCTTTTATATTTTATATTTTTTTAATATTTTATCTTCTTAATTTTTCTATAGTGTGAAGCACTTTGTGTTATTTGTATGAAAAGTGCTATATAAATAAAGATTGATTGATTGATTGATTGAACAATCATTACAGTGGTCTTTTAACTGTGTCCTTTTCTAACCTCAACTAAGAAGTGTTACTTTCCTAAATGGAACCACACACAGAACCAGGTGGCAGATCAGAAAATTTTATAAACTTTTGCAAACTTTTGTCATGTCATCCTGCCACTAGGGGCGCCACATCAGATAAAGCTTTTCCCCAAATGTCCCTGTGAGTCAAGCCATGCTCAGAGTTGTATTGTCCCGTGTATTTCTGTGTTTGACACGAGGATGCGCGTGTGATTGAACATTAATCGAGGGTCCCTTTCATTATTTGACAGGTGGATCAGCTGTCAGGCATCACATCACAGGACAGGAATCTCACCTTGGCCTCATTCAGTTGTGTCACTCCTCTCTAGCAGCCAAGGCAAACACACATAGGAGCACACATGTGAAGAAACACTCGCAAATGACTCACATGCTGGTACATACAGTACATAGCACACATGACAAACACATGCCGTGACTCTCTCTCTCTCTTCCTCTTTCTACTCCTCGCTCTATCCTTGCACACTCAGAGAAATCCTGTGCCCAGCCATAAACAACACAGCACCCCATCTACCAGGCCGTGGTGAGGACTGACATGGAAGGTGTGAGGTGACGTACCCAAACAGCTCCTGTGATGTTAAAGCCGTGATGGCTAGTTCATTCAGAGGTTATCCCATGTAGAATATGTAGAAATTTGTTCATTTAAATGCAAAAATGTAAAGGTAAAAACATTTATTAAAGCATTCTCTCAGTCTTATTCTAGGTCTGGCACATTGGGCGAAGATCTTTATGCCCATCGAAACACAGGTAGACAATGCAAAATCTCGCATGAGAAGTTCACACCAATCATCCAGGTGGTAAAAATATAGGGGGGTGTCCTTAACATTTCCCACAAATTTGTCTGATGTGTATCACCTGTGCCTCGTTACCTTCACCCTACCTGTGCATATGAGTGGTTATCACTGATTGGAGGTTTACTGTTCATGGATGTTTCACCAGTGTCTACCTGTGTTCATACCAGTGTTTCGTGTCTCATGTCTCAGGATTATCACTCTTATTACTCTGGTTTCCATCGTATTGTTTGGATTTACCTTTCTCTTGGATTTCTGTATTTTCACTGTTAAATGTATTGCTTTCATTTTTTGGACTGCCCACATGACCTGTACTATAATTCAATTCAAATAAGCTTTATTGGCATGAATGTGTAACAATATTGCCATAGCATCATACATACTACATAACAACAATCAACCCCATACATTTCATTGAAGTAATTAAAGCGTAAAGTAATCAAATCGTATGTGTGTTTGTGTTAAAAAATAAAATAAAATAAAATAAAATAAATAAATAAAACAGTAAGCGTGTGTGTGTGTGTGTTAAAAAATATATATATATCAAAAATTAAAATAAAATAAATAAATAAAATGGTAAGTGTGTGTGTATATGTTAAAAAAAATAAAAATATATTAAAATAAAATAAATAAATGAAACCATAACAAAAAATAAAAAAATAATGAATTGATTAAAAAATAATAATAATAATAAGCTTTAAAACAAAGAAATCAGTATCAAATGTAAAAACAAAACATATATAATACTATATCTCACTCTTGTAGTGTCTGCATCTGAGCTAAATATGACAAAATGGCTCACAAGAATATCATCGCATAAAACAGCTTGACTGGTAGCTAAAGCTCAGAGCAAATGTTCTTCATACATAAATATACAAGCAGTTCAACGACCTTGTTTTCCAGGAAATCAAACATTTCCTTCATGGGCACCAGTTTGGGACATGAGTCATTCACCAATACAAATTGAGTGTGGCCACTAGCAGCGCCTTGCAGCACCTTCACCATCTCAGACATAAACAGATCTGTGCGATAAAACGCTTCAGCAAAACACATCATAATAACAACCAAAGCTCCAAAAAAAGGCAGCGCCAAAATTTGGAGCAACACCCAACACCACTCCATACGCACTGATAGATGTCACTGGAGTCACACACTCATTTTTACACACTTTCTGATGCACAGTGTAACAAGAGACCTTTCGTTTGCCAAACTTGTTGAGCGGTTTGCCATGTGACGGTAGATGAAAGTGTTTATTGTTGGTGTGAGAGTGTAAACAGATCTTATACCCTCAGTCAAACACACTCTCACGCACACTCACCACTTCATATAGCTTCCTTCATATACTTAAAAATGGGGCATTACATACAAGGCATCAGTAACACAACAGCAAGCAAGTAATGTAAAGCAGATAATTACTGATAACAGTGCACTTGTATGTCTTCTTTTTAAAATCTGGGTTTTATTTGAAGAGTTTTGGCTCTTCTTGATTATAATAAAATAAATATAATCAAGAAAAAAATGAAAGTTCACTCACTATAACTTTATTGCTGATGTGTGCTGAAAAGACTGTTTGACTTTCACTTGATTTCTGTATATTGATTTGCAACAACTGCTACAACTGTGTCAATCATCCATCCTTTTTCTGGCCACTCTGTCACTGTTTTTCCTTAATATTTTTAAGTAGCTAGTTTTCCATGTTGGAAAATGACGCTGTAATTCTTAATCCTGCCTACAACTGGCGATTGGTTGACTGTTTCTCCAACCGGGGAAAACAGCTGTCAGACAGCGGACAGACACGCACACCCATCCACCTTATTCCAAGTTCTAGTGAAGTACGGACAACACTTCTGATTATTCCTTTCACTGAAATGGCGCTTGTGAAAGTCATCTGTGTGCAAACATGTGTCTTCACTTTTTTGAGAGATGTTTTTGCAACAAGAATAAACAAACAAAAGAACTGTGGGAACTCAGCCTGTGTTGTGGAAATTTGTCTGCGAACACTTTCACATCTGTCACACCTTAAAGGGGATGATGTGAACTGACTGATGGGAGACCTCATGCAGAATTGTTGCAGATTTGGCCAGTGGATTAATTGATTACAGTGAACTCATTGAACATTCAGGAATGTCAGCACTAAATACAATCAGGTGATTTTGTAAAATATCAAAAGGAAAATATTTGTCTGCCATTAGGATTGACAACTGAAGACTATAGAAAGACTAGAAAACTACAAATTAAGATAGACTTTTATCAACATACACAGATTTCTTGGCAGCCAGAAAAACAGGACAAATTCAATGGCTACTGGGGACGTTAATTAGAACTGCATCACCAGTCAATCCCACAAGTCCCACAAGAACACAGGGTTTCATTGTTTATTGACATCTGCCAGTAAAACAGTTTCCCTTACTCATTTATGCTGCAATGTGCAAAAAAGGCACTGAGATTTAAAGGGAGGGAGAGATGTGGCCACACAGATTGTAAACTCCCCAGAGAGAGATGGAAGACAACTTCTGTCTCTGCACTGAAACCTCTCTGTCAACAGATTTTGACTTGAATTATTTCTTCAGTAGAACGTACTTCCAGTGAAAACTTTTGAGAAAGGTCTGTGGATCACCCTAACTAGTAACTAGGACATTGGTTCTCTAACACTGTTTTCATGTATTATCTTTGTGATTTAGATGGATTGACACTTCAACTGCTTCCTATTTTGTCTCAAAGTCACTGCTAAAAAATCAGCACTCACAAGGCCAGAGCGCTGGCAGTGCTACAGCCTCAGTGGCTTTGGAGGCACTTAGCATCGGGAAGTCAGCCATAGTCACAATATCTTAATTGCGTTGACAGCTCACAATTTCAAAATCTATCACTAAGCAGAAAAAAGACAAAACACTTAAATGTGTGCATGCAGAGGGATGTTTAGCAAACACCAAAGAGCGTCCTACTAAGAAACAGTTTGCAACAGTTTAATTATAACAACTTTCTATTAATTTCACATTAACGTGTTAATTGGTGTCTAGTATGTTTACAGCGATCAGCTACATGGAAGCACTCAGAAAGATATGAAGTTAATTGATGAGATGTTTCCTAGCAACACTGCTGCAACATTGACCTGCTTTTATTTTGAAATATTAATAAATTCATTTTCCACACAGGGAGATTTCATGCCCTACTTCTCTTCCTCTTCTTTGTGTTTTGTCCGGTTGTGTGTGTGCTCATTCTTGAACTGAGCGCGTGCACACACACACACACACACACACACACACACACACACACACACACACACACGCTAGCATTCTCTGGAGATTTGTTTTATTGTCACTGTCTGTTCTGTGAGTAAGTCACAGTGTTTGCATGTGCACACCTATATAAATATTTCTAGTGTGTGTGTTGTGCAGGCATGCAGCTGTGTGTGCATTTCACAATGTACTGTCTATACATTTACATTCATGAGGAAGATCTTCTCGAAGCTCAGACGTGCAGCAACCGTAAACATGGCCCAGATTTCTATGAGTGTGTATGTGTGCCAGTGTCTGGTTTTCATTTGGGGCTCTGTTTTGACCAAACCAAGCATGATGGTGTGGAGGGCAGTGAAAGGACCTTTGCAGCCCCATGAAAAAAACTTGGTAGCTAAGTTGGCTAACTTTGCATCGGTTGACAATTAATTTGCATTAGGAATCGTCAAATACCCCGACAAGGAAACACTTCTGGGTTTAGAAAGGAGGGGGATTGTAGCTAGGATTGCCAACTGTCCCATAAAATACGGAATCAACCCAAACTAAAAGACATGTTTCGTATTGTGATGATATGGGGCACAACTTTTCCGTATTGTATAATATTTCAATAAAATATTTATTGAATTTATTAACAATTCTATGCCATCATATCAGCAGGAAGAGGTGCATCCAAACAGCTCCTCTCTCTCTCTCTTTCTCTCTCTCAATTAAATTTAAAAGCCTTTATTTGCCTAAAAGTTTCAAGAATTGCCAAAATGGACAGCACACAAGTAAACCAGGTAAGTTAGATTACCAGTAAGTAAAGCAGGCTTCTCATTTGCATGGCATTTGATATCTCAGGGTATTACAGAAGGTTGACAATTCACACAGGTCAACACACTGCTGATCAAAATTTCAAACATTTATTACAATAGAACAATAACTTATGTTTGAATGAATGAGCTAAGACCAACTAAATGAGACACAGATGTTGCAATTTGAGCTTTCATTCTTCACACTGAGGTATTGTGTGGTGTAATCTATCCCTTCTCTAACTTCAGACCTGGGGACAGGGAAGGTGGAATAAGGAAGTAAACCTCAGGTATCAGTCACACAATTGTGAGAGTGTATCACATCTTACAAGAGAATACTGGCACACGCAACCGGGTCAAGTGAAGATATTTTTCGTGACTTGAGAAAGTATCTGGGTAACACCATTCATCCTGCACATGCAAGCACTACATGATCACCAACATTCTTGTTCTTGTTTCCTATCTGATTCACTGCACTCCATTCACACCTTTCACTGTTTATTACAACACACGTTTCTTCTTCTTCTTCCCTCTTTTTGCTTTGCATCTATGTCAACTCTTATCCCCCTGCTCTCTCCCTCCTCCTGCCTGGTAAAACCACTGTGTGTTTTTATGACTGTAAAATATTGACCCAGGAAAAAAGGGGGCTGGCTGTACGACAAACACACTTTTCCCAAGAGGCCTGCTGGAAAGAACTGGAACAAAGGACAATAGCATCTGCACAATGTGCCCATCTGTGTGTTGGCTCCTCTTAAAGTGTAACATAGGGTAACAGATGATTACATCTGTCCTGACTGTGAACTCTCTATTATCACATTATCATGGAAGACACGCTTACTCCCTTCATGTACTGATGGATGGTAGAGGCGTAGAGGACTTTCAGGTGACGTAACGCACCCTCTGCTGGCCGTAACACTAGTAATCAGCAATTGGTGGTAGGATAAATATTGATATTGAAATATAAATATTGAAGATTGAGCTCCAAAATGCATTGCAAAAGTAAAAAAGTCTTGCAGTGGGGTTGATGGGGGTTTTTAAGTGGTTTTTCCGACTTGTCAGGCTAGCACAAACATGGCCAAAGCAGTTGGAAGAAATTTTCCAAGTCACTGACAGAAATCTTCACTCAGGTCATTAAAAACCTTTACACAGTCGCTGTTCTGCGGTTTGCTCTAAACCTCGCCTGAAATGTTATTATTAGATTTTCATTAATTTGTGTTAAGTGAGCAATTTTTGCCAAGGTAGTTTGTCTGAAATTACATGGCAGGAACTGTCAAAAACAGTAAACAGAATAGGTTTCTTTAACTTTCAAAATTCTAAATATTTTTAAGTGCCAGATGGATATGAGTTAAAAGAATTATATAAAGCCTTTTGTGTCTCCAGGGGAAGCTGTGGGAAGTCTGATAAAATGCCCTCAAGTGATGTCAATTGAGTCAGCGTCAGATGGGGCTGAAGACTACAAGTTTGAAAATGAAAAATGATGATCTGGAGGTGTGGTTAGAAAAAAGTGAACTCACCAGACCTCTGTAGCACGCTGCTCATCTCTGCTCGAGGTGAGTGGCTCCAGGCTACATTAGCTGCTTCAAGCATAACAAACCTGAAATCCAACTGAAGTCCAGGCGGTCAAGTTGCATTATATGGGATATACACACCAGGAATAGACAAGGAAGAAGAAGACAAGACAACAAACCGTTCTACTTCATCAGTTTTGATCCTTGTTCATGTTACAGTAGTACATAGCTAAATCGATAGATTAGTCTTTAAACCATGCATCCATAGTTTACCCAATTGTATCGATACTGACACCTTTGATAAGAAGTGCCCTTAACAGCAGCAAGTGTAACTTCATGCACAGTGATACTGTATGGGAACAATCCATCTGTGAACACTCCCCGAGCTTCAAAACTTCATCTATTTGATCAGCAAACAGACTTCAAATGATTTGGCACAAAAAACTGCTGCTGACACCGTTTCTAAGAGCAGCTAACAGTTTTCACAAGAATCATGCAGATTTAAGAGTTCTTTAGGGACATCTAGGCATGGTGATGTCAGATGGTTGGTCGGCCCACCACTTTGATCCAGATTAAAATATCTCAACAACTTTAGGATGGATTGGCATGAAATTTTGTACATATTATTCATGGTGCACAAAGGATGCTTCCTAATGACTCTGGTGATGCCCTGACAGGGTTTTCATTCATCCTGTGAAATACATGAATGCACACATGATTGTGAGCAGACATTAAAGTAAATCCATCCATACATACACACTTACAAAGACAAATCTTCCCTTTAACCAGGGAACATCCCTTGGCAGCTCATTCATATCCATTGAGTAATGTTTACTTCATATCCTTTTGCCCCACTTATGTAAGAAATACAAAGTCAGACCATTTCATAACACACAGGAGCCAACCTTGCCTGACATAGCATATCTCTGCAGCCTGCCATGCCATCACATTAATAAAAACACTACACCTCCCATGAGACCTCATTAAGGCTCTCTCTGCTGTGCTGATAGGACGGAATGGGGCTCTTGCTTTGTACGCTGGACTACACCACTATACCACAGGCAGGCGGAGAAAGAAACTATCCACAGAATAAAGGTCCATTGTACAAAGCCTGCTTTGCTCCCTCTCACTGTGTTACTGTTCATCCTTCAAACGCCAACCCTGCCACAACAAGCCCCATGCCAAATGTTCCTGCTCCACCGGGCCTGGGAATTTGGCAGCCAGTTTACACACTCAAAAATAGAAGTACAGTTTTGTAGCCAATTACAAGGATTTATAATAACAAAAACATAATGGGCCCCCACGAGTGCAGAGTGAACCATTTGATCCACTAAACATTTCTGATATGCAGTAGAAATCTTAAAGTATCCATCTGTCACCTGTGAGAATTTGGCACTGAAAAATATTTTGGTAATCTGATCTGAAACAACATTTTCTATCTAGATTGAAAGTATCGTACCTTGAACACTTCACAAATTACATTTTCTCTTCTGTTCGTCAATGGCAGGGATCACAAAAGTTACATTAGAGACTTCTACAGGCATGTGGGGGCACTTGTGACAGACATGCAATGAGCCTCTGTGCATCATATGCCCTGCAGGTACTGAGAACATGTAAAAACAAATCTTTATCAACACATTTTCGGCTGTTAGCCAAGACGCTAAAGGAAGAATGGAGAACAAGGGAGACAGACGTTCTGTAGCAGCTGTATTACCATTTATTACCATTTCTGTGTCACACAAAAAAGAACATTGTCGTCTGTTGTAAACTTTGTGCAATCAACAACAAGCTTTCAACTGTGAACAATGCTACATCTCATTTATTGGCCGCTATTGTCATTTAAAGGACAATAACATCAGCATAATGTGGCAGTCAATTTGTAAGAAAAGCTGCCAGGCTCCCATCAAAGTGTAACACAGACTCACATTACATCTGTCCTGGCTGTGAACTCTCTGTATTATCACGTTATCATGGAAGACACACTTTGCCTTATACTTTGAACGATGGAACATAATAACAGCTGAGCGGACTTTGACGTGACACACCCTCTGCTGGTCATCACAGTCGCACTCAGAAACAGCTGAGGTAATGTTCACACAAATACAGAGAGGTTAGCACATGCAGCCTGATAATCAACCTGAATTGACATTTTATTTCACATCATTGTTCAATTCTCACATCGTGTTCATGTTAGCCAATTTCTTTTCGAACACATTCATGTGTCTCAGAATAAATTGTGATGACCTGGGTGATTGTCTGACTTTTCCTCTAGAGTTGAAAAATTCTATTTGTCCAATACTTTAGTTTATGACCAAATACCTGCAAAACTAATGGTATTACTATCATCCTCAGCTTAACTTTGTGTTTAGTGCTAATTTTCAACCGTTAGCATGCCAACATGCCAAACTAAGATGTTGAACATGGTACATATTACACCTGCTAAACATCAGCATGTTAGCGTTGTCATTGTGAGCATGTTAGCATGCTGACATTAGAAGTAGTTAAGAACTAAGAACATAAAAGTAGTTAAGCATTAAGAACAGCCTCACAGAGGCTCTAGCATGACTGGACACTCTAGTCTTATTTCAGTTTTTACAACATCAACCTCACTAAGGCATAATCTACACATATTTTTAGGTGACATCTTAATCCCTCCTACAAAAAACTGATGAGCTCGGTTGTTTTTCTAACCAGGAAAAAAGTCGTCAGTGAGCCCAATGCCAGACAATTTGAATCAGAATCAGTATGGTGGATAATAAGCGGTCTGGGGGACCAACACTTTTTAAATTTTACATAACTTTTATTTAACCAGGTAAGACCCACTGAGATCAGTGATCTTTATAAGAGCGATGTGCCCAGATAGAACAAAAGTTACAGACGACCACAATAACCGCAAGAAACATACAAGATATTCATTTATGATACCTAATCTAAACATTTGTGAATAAAAATCTTTACTTAACAGGATACCATTTAGGTACAGTCCCAGCAACAAGGCTTCACACTCCAAAAAGCTTTTTTTCTCAGAGTGTATGAAGTCCTCTGCTCCTGCAACACACTTACTGTGTTAAGGGGAAAATAGGGCACTCTGGGAAATAAAACAAGCCTCTGTTTTGAGTCAAACCAAAGCCCTGGTTCCATGTCAACAAGCACTGTGGGGAGATCAGAAATCAAAAGATGCTGTGTTAGAATCACTTAAAACACTCAATAAAGAACAATAGCAGGTCCCTGTATGCCACTTTCTCTGCTCAATGAGCAAGAGAGAAGCGATTTTTCCAAAAGCAGTAGATGGTTTTTCCATTTGACTCTATTTCCATGTACACACAGTGAATAGGATAGCCAGTGTACCTATACAGTGACAGAACGCGCTGCAGTGAAATTGTATAGCTCTGTCAACAGCAAGTAGATGTACCATGATATCCTGGTCCACAGACACAAGAGGAAATCAGATCCCAGCGCTCCCAGCACCGCTGACACTTTGATGCGTCTAACTTCCTCATCTCTGATGGGAGATGGATTTTTTTTCTCTCATAATTTTGATCAAGATTTGCATGATACACATTTCTTTAATTATATATATTATCCTTATTATTAGTATCAGTAGTTGTCATTGTTATGTAGTAGTATTAATATTGTAATATTGTTGATTATCCTGTACTTCACTAATCCTTAAATTGATCTGCAGTGGTTTGGCATGTTTGTTAATGATTTGTGCTGTAACACACACCACAAGTTATGTAAGTAAAAGAGAGGGGGATCGTTTCCTGTCTTGGTCTCTGTGCATGTGTGTGTTTGATAGAGAGAAAGAGAAAGAGAGAGTGTGTAAGACTGGACAAGCTGGCAACTTGGATCCAGTTCTGCTTAAAACAGAACTGGTTCCAGGAATACGCCTGAGGGACTGAGGAGAGCTACAAGGGAAAAAATTACACACGCACACACACTTGGCCTTTAGTAAAAGTACACAGTGCTTCTCTCAAAGACAAGCCCCAAACTGATTTAAGTCTTGTAGCCTCCTGTGTAGAAATGTTATTTCATTAAGATCCATAACAGTGAAAACATTTTTATTATTACATTCCTATATTACTTGTAATTCATAGTCCACAATTTGCCAATAGCCAATAATAATAAACATGTACAGTAGAATTACTAAGTTAACTTCAGTTTAAAATGCCATATTAGCATTATTGGGCCGGCTGTGGCTCAGGAGGTAGAGCGGATTGCCTGTTAATTGGAAGGTTGGCGGTTCAATCCCTGACTCCTCCAGGCTGCATGTCAAAGTGTCCTTGGGCAAGATACTGAACCCCGAATTGCCCCTGGCGGCTGTTCCGCCAGTATGAATGTGTGCGAATGTTAGTTTGCAAATGTGAGTGAATGGTGAATGCAAATGTAATGTAAAAGCGCTTTGAGTGGTCAAACAGACTAGAAAGGTATTAAAATACAGAGCATTAAAGCAGTCATGATGCAAACATCCGGATAGCTGATGAAGTTACCATTTGTGTGTATTTTTGCCTGTTTTCAGTTAGTTTTGATGAGCTTTTGTTTTTTTCATATTTTTTTTAATCTGCTTGTCTCGTCCAGATCTGTGTCTGTAAGACGGTCTGACCGTATCAGCCAATAATAAAACAATAATTAAAGCAATAATTAAATGATAGCTATTCTCGTAATATTGTGACTTTTTTTCTGGACGTGTCAGAGAACACAGATATGTGGGAGAGATTCTGAATGTGCAGAAAGTTTTGAACATGAGCAGAAAACCTGATGAAACACAGGAGCTATTAAAGTCCAGGAATAACTGAATTAAAGATAATTCATTCATTCATTCACTGAATTAAAGATAATTCATTTGATGTCACATGCACACTTAAAGAGGTTACTTCCCCAAACAAAGACACAAAGAGGGGTTAAGACTAAATCATATGTGCTGACTCAGGATTTTATTAAATGACAAAAGGTTATCTACAGGAGAAAACTTATTAGCAATAGCTGCAGAGCTATACCTGAGAGTCTTACTGCATTGTATTCTGTTGATTTTTTATAATTTGAATTTTTACCTGTGGCATGAATTTTGTGTTTCTCTTTATATAAATAAAGACATTTCCAGACCATTATGCAGAAAAAGTAGAAACTGGAGCAGAAATTTTCACCAGAATGCAGGAAATTAAGTGTTAAATCTTCAAAATTTTCAGGGGAACGTCCCCCAGACTCCCCGCTTCATGAGTGCCTCATCCAGTGTTCACATAAAACCTATGCTTTTGCATTTCTACAAAAACTGTACCCCATAAATTCACTAGTATGAAAGACAACTATTTAATACATATAGTTTCCAGGGGAACAATCCCAAATACAGGTTTGGTCTCCCAAAAGGACACAATGTCTAGAGGATGGAAGTATACTGACCACGCTTGCATTTTTGAACACGATTATTATTTGGCTGCAGAACCTTTTACACACTGCGGTGGTTAATGTCACAGACGGTTTAGGGTTGGGCGCATGATATGGGGGGTGGGGGTGCCAATATAAAATCTCACCTGGTGCTCCAACACTGTTCTGTATAAACATAAAAGCCAAATGAAAGTAAGATTAACATTACCTCCACGTTTACAGCCCTTGATTATGTTATGGTACTGTAATACAATTTTATTATTCTAGATTTTAAGACACCATAACACTGCCACCACCTTTGTTTACCCGGTCAGGTCCGGCGTCAGAGGCAGAGAGCAGACCCATAGAGACAGGAATGTAGTACAAAAAACAATCTTTATTGGAAATACAAATTAATTCTTTAAAAAGGGACACCGCAAGCAGAGAGCCTTCGGGTCAACCCCTGGTTGGTCACCGGAGCCCCACTACCACCCTATAATACAGCACTACAATTGAACTGTGCACACAACCTAAGAGAACCACTGCAAAACAGTGTGCAGTGGCGATTAGGCAATCATATTATGCACAGATAGAATTAGAAAATGGATTATTGTCATATTTATTACTGATGTTCTTCTCATGCATAGCCTTTGTAGCTATTAAATCAGTAAAAGCAGAGTGGGGGCCAGCAAAGGGGATGCTGAGTCAGGGAGAGCCCTACTCAGAGCTAAAGATGAGGTATTTGATTTTTATCCACACACATACACACATTGCTCTATAATGTGGGAATTCATTGTAGCTGAGTATATTTAAATATTTTAGCACTCAGACTGACTTGGACTTGCCTGACCTGGTCTTGTTCAGTGCAGAGCTGCATTGTTAATACAAACTGAGGAGGTAGGCGTCATGCTGATTCACTGTATACAACAAAAACTCTAATATGTATTAGTGTATTTATTATGTATTAGTGTACGTATTATATGTGTTAATATTTCTGCACGCCCCCAAAGGGTACTCGCATAAAAGGCCTTTCGGCATACCTGTCAAGTATCCCGTTTTGGCCGGGAAATTCCCGTATTTTACCCTTCTTTCCCGCCGTCCCGTATTTTCCCGTAAATATCCCGTATTTTAACCTGCGTTATTAAAAATAATAATAC
>JAPMOB010239266.1:0-22520 GCA_029875015.1 Lepomis gibbosus | reverse complement strand
AGCTATAATACAACCATTGTGCGTTGCAACGAACAACGGTTTCTTCCTCACCGTGCCTTACTTCCCTGGGAACGACGTCTGTCACAGCACCACCTAGTGGTCTAGCTGACTAACCTTCAATTCTGTCCTACAACAAATATCAAGCAGTAAATCACTAAAAATTTCTTTCTATAGGTAAATTTTAAAAAAAAATTCAACTGGTCGACCAATGAGAATGTCAGTCGACCAAGACAGCATCGTCCGATTAGTCGACTAAACGACTAAAGTTGACAGCCCTAGTTGCATTAGCCTTGCCACCAACTTGTACTGGAAGATCACTTGTTTAATCTTTATAAGATCCAAATCGTGAGTTTTACACAATATGCTGTTTGGTATTTGTTTTAGCAAATACTGTAATTGTAGGATGGATTTAAAAATCTTAAAGCTTCTCAGTGTTTCGGACGTCACTTTTATTATACATCCTCTGTCCAGTGCATTTGCTGTTTCTCATTGTCTCCTGAAACTTCCCTGATATGAAAGTGATGATTTTTTTAAATGAGTGGGTGGACCTGCACGTCACTGCACTCTGCTGCCCAACAGACTCAAAAGCAAAGGTTACATTTTTGTGAAAGCCATTCATATAAGATTTTCAGATACCAGATTCTCTGCTGTGGCTGTGACCCTAAGGTGTTTTATGTGTTTTACTTCATTACTGTCATAGCGCTGAGTAGCACAAAATAGTTTGTCAAGGCCATGTTTTTCTCACCACCAGCCCTTCTCTCCTTTAGGCTAATTATGTACTGGAGAACGATAATCTTCTTTTGACTCAGCGGCCAGAGTACGACGTGATCATGTGCCTGAGTGTTACCAAATGGGTTCATCTGAACTGGGGAGACAGTGGCCTCAAACGGCTCTTCAAGAGAGTCTACAGACATCTTCGTCCAGGAGGCATGTTCATCCTGGAGCCACAGCCCTGGGAGTCGTATGTGAGGAGGAAGAAGCTGACGGTAAGAAATTGAGATGACAAGATTTTAAAGCTTTGTTTTATTGGCTGAAATATAAGAAAAAATGTTTCCCTCTCACTTGACAGGATAATATTAGCAAGAATTATCACAGCATCCAACTCAAACCTGACCAGTTTTCATCGTATCTTACAACTGAGGTGGGCTTCACCAGTTTTGAGCACCTTGGGTCCCCCAAGTGTTCAATAAGAGGTAATTCTCTAATATGTCAGATCAAATTCATGCATTACATGTTATTTGCCAAAGTAGCTTGATGTCATGTTCAATTTTTTTCCATCACAACAGGTTTTCAGAGGCCTATCTATCTATTTCACAAATGACCGCTCCTGCCTTGAAAATCATTGAATGTGAGTAGCCTAAACCACCACCAGCCAGCTGCCATGGACTGCAAGGAAACATCTGAAACCTTCACAGTTACCCCAGCTACTCAGATGCTGAAGATGAAATTCAGAAAGGGGGATTGGGACCAAAAGTGGAATTAATTTCATAAAGATGAGATCTGTAGAGAAGAGGCACCTATCAGAATCCTCTGTGACTTCAAATCCTTAAAAACATATTGGACAAACTCAGATAGGACTCCACAGTGCATAACCTGGAGCCAAACGTCACAGTTTTGCCAGACTGTGGAAGAGGTGCTCATCTGATTGTTTCTTTGGACTATCCTAGTGCTAATGATGCCTCAGTTTGATTCACGGCCATAACGTGTTTGAATATCTGGCCATATATCTTTACTTTCATAACTTTGTTCTGTGCCACCGCACCACAATACATTATACATATTAGGGTTGGGGGACAGGGCACAATTATCCAATTGGCCACTTTGGAACTCTCGATTGATTGTGTATTCAGCACATTAGCTAAGTAACCAACTGTGTGTTGCATCTTCAAAGCTGCAGTATACCACTGGATTACAAAGCCATTAAACAGATCACATTGTCTCTGGAAAAGCCACACTGGAGTGCAGGTAATGTGTTTTATGCTTTTAGGACACTGTGCAGGCTATCAGTGGATGAAGCACCATATTGCCGGCTCCATTCCAACAACTGGTGGCATAGAATCTGTGTTCTTAGTGGTTAAACATTTGCATCACTTTTTAAACCCCTCAATCCTGGTGCTCCAGACATATGAATGCACATATTTTGGTGAATTGAAACCAGCCAAACAAATTCCATCAGTTATAGATTCAATCCATAGCTAATAGCTGATATCTGCCCCATCGCCCAACCATAATATATATTTGTTTTGTCATTAACGTTGCAAAATAGACTCAGAGCTGAACGAACATGGAAATCTTCTAAATTGCACAAACCTAAGATCCTATGAAGTGAAAAGTGGTGCATGATAAGAGAAGTGCACCCAAAACAGCCAAAATAACAAACATCGAATGAAAGTGAATGCTTACCCAGTGCACAGCCAAGACATTTTCAAATTATTGTCTCCTTTTTTTTTGTCAGTCTTCTTTTAAAACTACCATGATGAATGATGGTGGAGTCATCTGATATTAGATTCTGTCATTATAACATGGAGACATCATTTAGTTTTAGCAGGCCTGCTGCCACTGGGCGTAGCACTTAGTATTGTATTTCAAACCTGACATCAGCTAAAATATTTAGCTGTTTTGAATGTAAACTTTCTACAAATCTTCAGGCAGGTTTAATTTACTTGAGAGTTTGAACCATTTAAGAAGCAACAAATCACTTCATGGGTTCTTTAAGCCTTTTTGATGCTCCATCCTAAGGGTAGGGGGCACATTTGAGCTGTCATGACACCCAGGTGTTGGCTTGGCTCAAAATAATTCAGTACAGAGACCACAAGGACTGTTTTGCAAGGTAGTTCTGTGAGCTTGCAGTGATCTGTTTTATTTTTCTAATGACAGTTAAGCCATAGCCCTACCTTTTTATATGTCATTTACAACGTCCTTCATGAGGTGCTGAAAGTCTAATTGACTGTAAAATTAACAGCAATGGCCTGTTATTAGAGAGTTGCTACAGTGTCTTCAGTGCTGTAGAAGTCTGACACATGCATTAGTTTGTGTGGTCTGATCATCACTACTGGACAGCCGTTAATTCAAACAGCATCAGAATCCTTTGTGATGCTTTTCTAGCTCCTGAGTTAGACTCAACTTCTGTAAGGCTGAACAAAAATTTACATTTGTAGAAAATGAATACTTACTAAAAGGAATCAAATATATCCATATAACTTTTTACCAAACTGAAATAAATTCTCTTTCTTTTGAAGCGCTGCCAAAATATTTTGTGATTCGTTTTTGATTTAACAAAATATGCCGTCATCATCCTAGTCTTTGGCTTAAAAGTCAGCCTTTGTGATTGTACCTTTATTGGTGTGCAGACCGGGCCAGATATCCCTCATCTACATCCATATCATTCTAAGTTGCAGGGACAGAAAATGTTCCCTTTTTTGTGACTTTTTCATTTATAGCATTTGGCATACTGGGGTAGGGGATGATGGAGAAGATGAATGATATGTTTCTATTTTAGTAAGTGATCAATGTAAATAAGTTTGCAAATTTTGTTTTACTGTTGTTGATATTACGTTCATAACTGCTATTGTCATTTTTCAGTGTTTTTTTTTTGTTGTTGTCCTCTTTTCAAATGTTTGCTGCCAAGTTGTGAGCAAGTCACAGGTCAGAGTTTTTATCCTACAACGGATCGCTAATCCAGTTCTGTAACAACAAATGAATATGTATGTTGCAAAGTTCTGATGTGTTTGCTTTGTTCTGTCCTGGCAGGCACGTGGCTTGTTAGATTGGCTCTTTATTTTTTTATAAACTGTTTGAAAGGAGTGTTGTTGTCAATGCACTCTCATTTCACTTCATTTGATATGCTATAGACATTTTGAAATTCTTCAGAATAGAAATTTGAATACTTTTTCCATCAAATTTTTTATAACAAGTTGTGGAACCTTGATGTACCTTTTAAAATGAAGCTTCAGGTTACATTTTGAATTGAAAGTGAATTGGCCGAAACCTCGGGTGTCCCATCAAACACAGGGCATCAAATCACACCTTCCTCCTAAGCTAGGACAATCGGATTCTCAGGCTTAGATCAGCCCACTGATGTAATTTCAAGGGCATTTTGCTTTTTGCATTTTTAATAAAAGTTTTCCTTCTTGTGGGTCACATAATGAGCATTATATTTGAGAAATAAATAGTTTAATGCTAATTTGTACTTTGCCACAAATGGTAAAGATCGCACCTTACTGTGTCAGCAGCGGTATCTTACAAGATTTGGCTTGTGAGTCCAGGTATCCAAGCTAAAGCATGTCTTTGCTGGAGATGTGAAATTGCATGTCATATACAGTGCTGTATAAACTATTTGTACTCCCCTTGAGGTTTTGCACAAAGTTATTGCTAATACTATTTCAAATTTATGACTCAGATCTCATTCGTGTAACGGTAGCGTACAATACAATTTTGTGCAATATTTGCTCTTCAAAATTGCAATTCTGCCCTTTTGACCAGCAAAAATCAATACCATCCCATTGGAATTAATTTGAAAGTGTACAATGTATTGAAGTTAAGAGTGTAGTTTTGAATGTGGAAGCTTTAGGGTCCAGGTATTGATGTTGCAAAAAGAACTAAATTTAATTTGACAAGATAAAAAGCAGTGAAAGCACACCCTATTTTATTTTTACATCTTACTATATTTTATTGTTACATGTTTACATATTTTGTATTTGCAACTTAAAGACTGGGGACCCATTCTAACACATAGGTTTGGTGAATTATTGCATTCGGTTATCTGGCTTTTTGTAGCGAGAATAAACTCGTGGGTTTTCAGTAAACAAAATTATGCAGATAATTGGGTAATCATGCTTTGTGCAACAGACCCGTGGATGCCACAGAATGTAAACTTCACATTCAACACTATGCTCACATTTTCAAAATTGAACTCATCCCATACACTATAATCCCAGTGATTTCTTTTCACAGCAGAACCATTTTAAGTGGCAGCTAATGTTTAAAAACATGTAGCTGCAACCTACTTATAAGCTTTGAGCAGCATTAGCAATGACATGGTCAGATATTTGTCAGAAACACAATAAAGCCCTAACAAAATAACTTACCTTTGCGTACCTGCTTCTCATTTACTGGAAGTTTTCTAAGATAAAGGTATCAAACTGGTGTGAAATGACTGAAACTGGTTGTATTAAACAAAATAATGCTAACAAATGCTCAAACTCAAGGGGTGTATGATTTTAATGGAACTAAAATTCACCTCTCCGTTGAATTTGCACTGATATGACTTGAGGGAATTTAGCTAGTTCAGTACCTTTTTGCAGGTTGATGTTTTACATGTCCTTAATTTTCCTAGAATTGATTTTCTGGAAAAACTGTCACCCTCTAATTTGTATGCCTCTGAACAACAAAATATATCTGAGTGTTTCTCTGTGTTTAACATTTTAATTGATTAAAAGTGAATCCAGATTTGCTGCTTCGGTATTTTCTTATAGTTATTTAACCAAAATGTAATTGTTGGGTGGAAGTAGGTATATACTTTAAAGGTGGAGTAAGGGACATGCCTTTGGTGACAGCTGCTAGCTATCGAAGGTAACATCATGAGAGGACAAGATAGTTTCCCAGAGCCAGCACACCAGCTCCACACAGCAATAGGGTAACATGGTGTAAGATGTCGCCCCCAGTGTAATTCTAACAAAACGCACAAAATGTCACAATTCTTTTTCTCAGCATGTCTTCTGGCTGCCCCTTGTCTCACTCAAATAAAAATGTCATCTGTTTCATCACAATTTTTGAAGTTATTTGATCAAAGCCATTCTGTCCCAAGTTGATCAAATTTTTTAGTCATTTTTATTTATTTATTTTTTTTTTTTTTTTGTCATAGTCATGATTGCTAACAATCACCTTGCTCATTTGTGAGTTCAGTGTTATTTAGACACTGAGAGCCCTTTTAGATAACTAGAAACTTCACATCATAAAGTCTGAGGTAATATTCTGAGGTTATAAGCTCACATATGCTAGCTGCATAGCTAGCTGGCAAGCACGTATTTTCTAACGATGTTCTTAGTAAATTTTAGGAAAGCTAATAACATAAGGCAAGGCAAGTTTATTAAAACAGAGGTCTTTAATTGTATTGCTTTTAACTACCTACTTGTATTTTATTTTATCTGTCTAAATTACATTTCATTCATTCAAATTAATTTGTCAACTGTATGTATTGATTTTGTTTTATATTATGTTACTGTAAGCATGACCATTACCAAGATACGGAAAAACCCAGAATCAGAATGTCTCCATCACTTTTTGAAAGCTTTTGTTAAATATGTTCTGAAGAACAGCTTGCAACTAGAAATGTTGAATAACAACTGAAACAATGCACAATAAGAAAACATGCAATGCAATTGAAATATAGAGGAAACAAATTTGCATCGTCCCAAAGCTGATTACTGAATCATATTCCATTATATTTTGAATTGTCACCTTAATTGAGTTTCCCTTCATAAATAAAGACATTTCCTCCATAACTTGGTGCAGAAAATGTGTTCAGAATCCAGGAAATTAAGTGGTGTATGCACAAAGTGGTTAATGTTATAATAGTTTCATCATGTGGGGGAGGGGAGTACCGGCACCTAATTTTTTCCACTTCAAGCACCGATAATTCCAGATGACCTCTCCCTCACCGTTTCTCTGCAAAATGCTAAAGTGGGTTGCCAAATATACTTTGGCAGGTGCAACCATACCTGTTCAGCCCACCCAAGTAAAGTATATGTTGAAAACACTTAAGTTAGTGCAAGCTGTAGGTCTATAGGCTATTTTGTAAACATTACAAAAACCCTTTTCTTGGTATTAAACAATTCCAAAAAAAAAACAAACACCAGGAGACTGTTGGTGAAGGCCAACCAAGAGCAGACATTGATTTACACAGAGCCACGGAGGAGTCATGTGACTCAATTTGTTCGCTATTAGTAAGTAATTACATCATCTTTTTCTGTGTGTGTGTTTTGTCAGCTGTTGGGGGGGCATACATTTTCTTAGATAAAAGTAGGGGGGGCGCCAACGGAAAAAGGTTGGGAACCACTTTTTTCCCTTGGCTACTACGACAAAAACTGTAACAGGAAGTTGGTAGTTCTCTACTTTAAAAGAAATGAGCAACAGCTACATGGTAGGGATGTCCCGATCAGGTTGTTTTGCCCTCGAGTCCAAGTCCGAGTCATTTGATTTTGAGTATCTACCGATACCGAGTCCCAATCCGATACTTCTATAATACTTCTATAAAAGAATAAAGAAGAGCGAAAAAACAGATCCAGGATGTTCCTTATTTTTTATTAAATTCACCTTATTTTAACATTCAACAAATCTGTTAACAAACAGAGCACTTCTGTGAGGTAGCTTGAACAATCAAGTAATATAATATAACAAATTCTTCATTTTTATATTTTTTAAATATAAAAACTGTCTAAGATGACAACAAATAGCACCTCAACTTAAAATATCCGGCAGGCATGTAAACAAATACAAAAATAAAAGTGCCACAGTGTTTGCAAAGCACATCTATATATACATATATATACATTTATATCCGAGTCCTGATCGGGGGGTAACGTCCGATTCCGATCGAGTCTGAAACAACGTGATGGGGCCCGATTTCCGATCTCGCGATCAGATCTGGACATCCCTACTACACAGTGATGATGTGTCATGGTCAGGCAGCAAGTGAAAGCTGAGAAACATTTCACTTTATGCACAATATACTCTACTGCATAGGTCTAACATGATGAGATGAGTCAACAGGGTTGATACAGAATGACCTAACTTAGAAAGTACAGTTGTGACACTCACAATGCTCTGGTCATTTTATTTAAATATGTAACTTATTCACTTAAAGGTATAAACTGAGCAATAAATGTGATTTCATTTGAAGTGGTGTTTGAGATATTTCTGTAAATTAATAAACAGTATGTGCAGAAACTCTTGGCTCACTAAAAATGCATTTTAAATTGAGCATGAAATCCCAGTATCGCTCATCGCTTGGATAATACCATTGCTCCAGTGGATTGTAGCAGTAGCAGTCTCATAGGAGATGCATCTCAACTGCAGGGACAGCCTGCAGCTGCAAGAATTATGAATGAGTCAAAGGTCCTTAAAAGAAAACGTTATTCAGGGTGCGCTGACATGGCCAAAGATTCGCCCTTTATTTCTGAGTGGCTCATTGAAGGTCTACATTTGTACCTGTTTTTTGTTTGTTTGTTTTTCTAGATGAGGAACTGAAAGGTGCCAAAGCGTTTTTTTGTTATGTAAAATGATGTAAAGTTAAACGGTGCCATCACTCATAAAACATTCGAACATGAAAGTTTGATATGGGTAAATGCTCAAATGATAAACATATTGTTCTATATAATAGAGAGATGTCAAAGATCCTCTAAATCTTCCTTGATGCTTTTACACACTTGCATTACACAAGTTTCCATTTCACTCAGACTTGAGGAACCCTAACCAGGACTTATTTTAAGCTACATGGGTTTCAGTGTTAAAGGTACGTTTCCTGCTAACATTAGAATATGTTTGTGTGATTAATTTGTCTTCAACTTACAAGATCTTCAAAATCTAATTTAGATACACTGTTACAGGTCAAAATTCCATCCATCCTGTAATAACCTTCTGTTTTAAGCTGTTGCTGTCAGCTTTGTGAAGACAGACAGCCTCATGTAAACAGGTTTGTGGGGGTTTTACCCCTTTGTAGTTTGGTCACGCTGCACTGCCTGAATTGTACAAAGATTCAACGCAGATGACAATGCAGGGCACAATACAGTGGCTCGTGTTTACAAATAGCATCCATGCCTTTAACACCTACTAGCCCGGGCTAGTCATCAACCATCTTCAGATGCTGGCTTAGTTAACTCTGGTACAATGTTCAGATGGATAATAAAATGTTTAGACCATATAGTTAGTTGGATACCAAATGGCTGTATTTCATAATTTGACAGACTATTCATTGTTCAGTAATGGTGTTGCCTCAAACTGAGGTGAGGTATGGTATGTTTGTTTTCAGCTGACTGTCGTGTTGCTTCCTAAAAGAAAAAGAAAAAACAAAAACAAAGCCAAAGTTCACCAACAAAGATAATTTACCTTCCAATCGGTGGTAGGCAGACAATATGACAATGAATTTGCTTTGCAATCGTGACTGGTGGATCGTGACGTTGTCCGTCTGTTCCAGACAATGTTGTCCAGACAGACAGAATGGTGAGACAACATAAACACAGACAAGAGACGTATCACTTCATTCACAAAAGCTCTATTCCATCACAGCCATTGGGGTCAGTCACTTGACCATTATTGTCTCCTGTTGGTACAGCGCTGAGCAAAAGCGTGCCAGACTCAACTCAGACTGCTTTCCATGCTGTTATTTCCCCAAGGTCATGCCAAGTGGGTAATGAGCTGCACATAGTCGTGTTAACAATAAAATTAGATGTTTTTTAGATGTGAAAGAATTACTTTAATTATATTTGAAATAGTATATTTAAAGCTGGTTTGATGATGATCCTAACTAAACAGCAACAAACCAAACATCAGAAAATTTATTTCCATGCATTTATTAGCAACACTGCATTTTCAGAGTAGAAGTAACTGTTCACAAAAGGATTTATTATGAAACGTTATTAAATGTTTGATACAGGATCAGTCACACAAAGTTTCAGGCAATAATAACTATAGAAACAAATCTATGAGCAACAGGATTACAGCTGCACGCCTAATGGCTGTAAACGCCTAACTATATAAAGTTCACATCAAAAGCAGTCATTGTCAGATCACACAGCATGTTAGAAGTCCAAGAGCAGTGTATTGAGAGTAAAAATAAAGTTGTGAATATGGTTTATCCAGATGAATGCTGCGTCAGTTACCAGGATCCCAGCTACCTGTACTGAAGGTGTCACCCCTTGCGCTGTGGCATCTTCCAGGCTCTTCCTGAGAGGACAGGTGCTAAGACCGCATAGCACAGCACCTGAAAATGAGCACAGCACAACTTGAGTTAATCTTACAATTAGCAATAATTTATCTTTCTTTTATCTTCTTAGAGTAGGTGTTTTTGTTTTTCTGAAACTCATATAGTAATTGGTAATAGAAGTGGGATAAAAACAAAGTTTTGCAAAGTTTTACTTTATGATCAGTGGGCCTACCTGTATCTTCGAGGGCAACCGTGATGACCAACAATGTACTCCTGAGCATAGCAGAACCGTCTGCAGAGTCCTCTATACCCACATGTCCAGTACTGCATTTCTGGATCATTGCCTGTAGATAATTATCAAAGAATCACAAATATGTTCCCATATTCCTGATCAATACTAACTTAACTTGTTGACCACAACCACAGCTAATCCATTAATCTTACAAAGTACAGTGTAGTTTGAGCATTTGCCATATCATGATTTGCTTGATTTGATCTCACGCAGTAAGAAAATGGGTGTACCCATTGCTTACCCTCCCCAACTGCGAGCATCAGGAGAAGAACAAGAAGAACCAAGCTCAGTCCCTTCATGTTTGGGTACCAATAAGCTTTCAGACACTGTTGTGGACAGGCTGATGCTGCATTTATACAGCATTTCAACCACGGGGGAGGAGTCCGTCATGCTCTGTCCAAATGACAATAACAAAGTCTCGCTGAATGATGGCAGTCTGAGGGCTGAAGGTCAGGCCTATGAGCTTACTCAGTTTGGTCAACAGCTGCAGCTTCTTGAGAAACTGAGTTTCTTTTTTGGCATTTCACAAAGATCAATACCTTCATTTTCTGTGCTCAATGTGCAAAACAATAGTTTATTATTCAACCTGCTCTGTGATTTAGAGGTACTGTAAGTTATCTGTGCTGTTCACTAACACAGAAAAATAAAAAGTTACAGTACAGGTATTGTACTTACATACACCCCTATGTCTGGACAAAGTAGTAAACAGACGACAAAGGACTCCTTCAAAAGTTATAATTACCAAGTGCTACTTGTTATCTGTTTGTTTTAGACAAAGTAAGCAGTACAATTATGTCTGTCCAGCTGTTTTTAATGGGCTGCCCTCTGTTCTGCCCACATCTGAATATGACAGTAGTTGGTGTATTATTGCTGATGCTGTGAAACTACAATCAAACTGCACAAAACACTCTGCTCCGATGACACAGGGGAGGATTGTTAACAAAACAATAACAACACAAGGCATGGACACACAGACATGTACTTGTATAGCATGCCCCCTAGTGCTTATGTAAAGATGCTGGTTTGCTTGTTTGTTCTCTCTTTCTACCTATATAAAAGCACTTTTCCTGAAGAATAGCAAAAACAATAAATTCAACAATAAACAGCAGTGTCTGACCTCAAATCCCACAGCTGCACACTCCTTTTTTGAGAAATTGTAACATTTTGAGAGTTAAGTCAGAATGTTTTCTACCCAATGAATTATCAACAGAGTGTTGATTTAAGGTTACTTTGGATACAATTATATGCACCCGTCTGCGTATATGCATCTTCTATAAATCACATAGTGGTGCTGCAATAGTGCAGAAAACATCCCCTTTATGTGAAACCCCACAATTTGACACATTTCAAAATGGGCTTTATAAGATTAGGTTTTATGTCACTCTGCTGTCAGCTTTCTATAAAATAGACTCAGAGGCTGTCAACTATCGATTAAAGCAATATGAAAATCATATTTTAAATCTTATCTCTGCAAAAATGACCAACCACATGCAGCATTGATATAGGCCTACAAGTCACGTGTTTCTGTAAATTGTAAACAAATAGTAGGCTACAGAATAAATATCGAATGGACTAGGGACAGACAGGTGTCTTCTCATTTACAAAGTAGAAACAAGTTCGATAAAGTAATTTAGGCTTATTTCTTTTTAAAAACGTGATATTACAGCGTAGTAAACTTTCTGGTACAGAGGGTGGCGATAGATATTTTACACGCCGTTTTTTTCCAAACAGCGAAGAAAAAGCTCTAGTCATGTGCGCCTGCGCAGCTAGTACAGCTGCAGCCAACAACAGTCTGAAGCTGCCCTTTCATTCCAAGATGGCGGACCTCCTAGGCTCAATCTTAAACTCGATGGAAAAGCCTCCAACAGTCGGCGACCAGGAAAGCCGACGAAAGGCTCGAGGTACATAACGTGTTGCCTAAATAACGAATCTTTTGCGTTAGTTGGAATCTATTGAAACGGACATGAAAAGGGACTGAGATGTATATAAAATGATGAAAGCATTTCTGGTGCTGCCATTGGCCAGTTGAGCTTTCAAGTAACGTTAGCTAACGTTAAGGGCTGTTGGCCCGTGTTTAGCACCGCCTCAGCGGAACATGAACCCCAAGTCTGCCGCACACCAGAGGTCAGAGTCTGGAGTAGTGATGTGAACGAAGCTTACTGATGCACTGAATCACCTTGAAGCACTTTTGTTGATAATGGTTCGCTGGCTAGAAGCATTACAGTCAAAATGGCGATATCAGCTGGCCAGATCCGTTGTATTGCATATTTATGAAGGGATCAAATCTGAGACGATTATGAAACAGAAATACAAGTAGCACTACTGTAATACAAACCTGCTAAAAGCATTCCGGTAACTAAATCGAGTCAGTCTAATTTCTTGTAATTTTCCATTAGACTCCCTTTATTTCTTCTATAAACCTACTGCATCTGCCATTTGTACATCTAACGTGAAAACTGCAACTTCACATCCCTAGAGCCTAAGTTAGCTCAAAACTGTAACACTGTGGCAATGCTGAGTGGAGTCTTGCTACAAATAAACAACTTTATCCAGCTGTTGTGAAGACATAGCCACAAGATGGCTGTGATAAAAAGTGGCCAAATCCGTTTCATTAACTGTTATGAGTATGCCTGCCAATAAAACATCAGACGCTGTTTGCCTGTAGACACATGCAACAAATAATAGGATTTGAGTCACTCTGTACACAAGCCCCCAATGATCTGGAAATGTGGTTTTGGTATCACAGGAAGTCGGTCTCTTGATTGGCCTTTTTGCGAATTAAAAAAAATACAAGTTGGCCAGTTGTAGCTGTCAGACTACAGATTCTGTGTTTACAGTGGAAACTTTAAATGCTAACGCACATACAACAAAAAACAAACAAACATGAAAATGTTAACTTCTGTTCTTTTAAGAGCAAGCAGCGAGACTCAAGAAGATGGAGGAAAACGAGAAAAGAAAGAAAGCAGAGTTCAGGAAAAAGGTGAGAACTCAAATGTCACATCTGATACACACTGAGTATACACTCCGTACACCTGTAGTCTAATGCGATCCAACACAACTGTTCTGCCAGAAATCCCATCTGTTTTGTGGATATTGTCTGAAATGTTAAAATGCAATTATTACTATAGTCATAATTAGAGGTGGTGACTATATTGTATTGAGAGGTGTTTGTCTCAATCAATCTCAGTATGATGCAGTCTAGTACAAGACCACCACTATGACCTCAATGTTAAAACATTTAGCTGAATGAACCCCTCAAAGACAGTGTCAACAACAACTGAGCATTATATGCATCATAAAAGTAGACTTTATAGCAGTTGTATCAGATTACCTTAGATTGTACAAATGTACCTAATAAAGTGGCCACTGAGTGTAGTTCTGGCACAGAGCTCCTGTGGCCTCCCTTCAACACTGTTTAACATATGCAAAATCTCCTCTGTAGATGGAGAAAGAGGTGTCGGATTTCATTCAAGACAGTTTGCAACAGAAAAGAAAATACAATCCTATGGGGAAGATTGAGAGGAGTATATTGTAAGTAATCATTACTTCAGATACTTAACATTACAGTAAGCTGCTTTAGACAAGAAACATGACATGGTGTGTCAGATGCCCACAGCTATTTACATTTAATTTCTTCATGTCTTTTAGGCATGATGTGGCAGAAGTTGCTGGTCTGACTTCTTTTTCTTTCGGGGAGGACGAGGAGAGCCGTTACGTCATGCTTTTCAAGAAGGTCTGAATACTATGTTTTTAATCCAGTGTCGTATACTGAAATAATGTGGGGAAGTGTGACTAATTTCCAGTTTGTGCTGTGGCAGGAGTTTGCTCCTTCAGATGAGGAGCTGGAAGCCTATCGCAAAGGAGAGGAGTGGGATCCCCAGCTGGCAGAGCAACGCCGCAGACTAAAAGTAAAACACATGTTCTTACATTCGAACATTTTTTATCTTAAATTTGCTGAGAAATCAAAATATGTTTTGATGTTTGAAAAATGTTCATGAAAGAAACAGCTATTTCCTAGACTATAATCCCAATGGAGCATAAAGAAATGTAAAAACCTGACCCTTAGATTTTATTGACTGCAAAAGGTTCTTTGGCCATGGATATGGTAATTTATTGTGTTGACCTTTCCATGAGTTAATATGCATAATCTACAGTTGATTGCTACAAGTCCCAGTACCTTTTTAGAAATATGTGAATTAATTTGCTTAAGTAGAACCTGGTGAGTCATGTTAATTATGTTAATTAATTATATTAATTGCAGAGTAACTCCCACAATACATTTCACATTGCAACTTGATGACATGTAACAATATATAACGTGTGGATTTTTTTCCTTGAATTTCTGTCGCACTTTCTTGACTTTTTCTTTCTTCTTCACTGTAGGAACAAGCTGCATTGGAAGAAACAGTATCCAGCCAGACTAAGAAGCCAGAGGCATGTCCCAACTCCAACTACAGAGACAAGTACAGTCACCTGATTGGCACCTCAGCTGCAAAAGATGCAGCACACACACTAGAGGCCAACAGTGCTTATGGCTGCGGTGAGCATATGTCGTCGCAATGATCTGTCTCATGGAAACACACTGTGATTTGACCTTACATGATTCACACCACAGTTCTCCTTTCACCTCTTTATTTACTTATTAAGTCGGTGTGTTTCTCTCCCAGTGCCGGTAGCCAACAAGAGGGATACTCGTTCCATAGAGGAAGCCATGAATGAAATCAGAGCGAAGAAACGGCAGAAGCAAGAGGACGACACAGGGGCACACAGCAGCAGTTCTTGAGTCTCCACCATTTTTTATTTCTGTCTATTGTGTGTGTGTGTGTGCGTGTGTGCGGGCGGGCAAATTAGTATGTGTGAGTGTGTTTGGGACAGGGTGCAGTCCAATTTATTCTATAATACAATATCCTGTACTTCAGACATTTAAAAGTATCACTTTTATGACAGGCGTTGTAGTGTGTATGCCACCTTGACTGTGTTGAAATCATGTTTGGCGGATGTACTCAGGTGTGTCGGTCACATTTACCTGTGACATTCTGTCAGTTATCAAGCTACTCACACACGATTGAACCCTATATAGTATGAGAAAGTTGTTTTTGATTTTATTTTTTCAATGCGGGTGCTTAGCTACTTACAAACACCCGATATCTTCTAACATAATTTTTAAAGGACATTTGTAGGCAGTGATTGACATTATTGATGCAGATGTGCATTTACAGTTCTAAGTGACATTTTAACATTGAAATATTGGCATATTTTGAGCTTTGGCCAGGCTGGATAATGTTTTTGAAAGCAAGTCATGGCTGAAAAGTGCCACTCACAGTGTTTAGAGATATCCAGTGCAGTTTTTAAAAGGGAAACAGGAATGTCGTCTGTATTGACCAGCTTTTGGTTTAATTTGTTGATTTTTTTTCATAGTCAACTTGTTTCAGAAATTCGGAAAGTTGGAAGCATGCCAACAAGAGGATTTACATTTTAAAAAATGCAGTTTTGTGAATTTTAGGAATCTGTGATCAAGTCTTGAGATTTTCTTTGTTTCTATACATCTACACTGACTGTGAATTAAACTGTTACTCCAAACAAAAATATTTTATTATTAAGCCATGTGATTGCTCCCAGTAAGCATCATAGGAGGGAGCTGAAGTACCAGTCACTGTAGAGTTATTGGTCACATCTCTTTTGTTTGTAATTTCTTTGCATCTTGACATCTATTTAACCAACCATTTAACATGGTTGCACTGTTTTATTCCCTGTGTATGTGTTAATAAATGGAGAATTGTCTATATGTTGCCCTCATTTCTGCATTGCCTAATCTTTGGGTTTTGACTGGTTTTGGTTTACTGCGGTGTTCAAGAAACTTGAAATAACAAAAACCCTGTACAGTATTGTTGAATCAAAATACAACAGCACAAAATACAGGCTAAAAAATGACCATAGAATTGGATTGCCATTATTCAGTGATAATCACTATCACTGAATGTAATAGAAGGTAGTATAATGATTTGATTAGACCAGTGCGCTTTCTGGGTATCTACTTACATAAAGTTCAATATATCAACCACTCACTTGTGTATTTATACTCTTCTCTCATGAGGAGACCTATTGGACAAAATAATATGTTGGGCGGGGGAGATAATATTCACTTATGGGAATGATTTCTACTTCACTTTATTTCAAGGGGAAATGTACTTTTCACCTGAATAAATGTATCTGTCAGCTATAGTAACTGGCTATAATTATAGGAAAATAGGATGCATTTTTATGGATTAGACTAGTATAATTAAAATTATGTCCACCTCAACCAGCCAAGACTTTAGAACATTAGAATGTACATTAATGTACTATACTAATAATAAACAACATCAATAGTATAGCACACATTGAGTGGCCATTCTGTCGACTAATGAGTTGCCTACTTTTACTGTAAGTACATTTAGCTTCCAATATGGATGTATGTGTCTAGGAATACAATTAAAGTAAAATACTACTTAACAACACTTTCTCCACCTCTGTTATTTGCGAACTCCATTTCTAATTTATCTTAGGCCCATGCGGTCACTGTGCTTCGTCCCTATTCTTGAGCTGGCGCTACCTCTTGTCTCCTGAAGGAGGCGTCATAGATCAATCAAGAAAAATGTTGGGCTCTTTTTTTTTAATGCTTCTTTCACACTGTCCTGCAGTTTCTGCCTCGCAGAAACATATTTATTGCGCGTTGAAGGCTCAGTCACGCACATGTAAAAAATGAAGTCCATGTTTTTGTTGTGTTTCATCATTTGGTTTGCAGATGCAGAGATAAAACCCCGGAAAGGTAAGATCAGACCCTGCCTGATGCTTATTCGATTCTGAGCAAACGTGTGGGGCTTAAAATAAGGAAAAGCATGAAAATGTGACTCAAATAAGTTTTGTCGGACGTAGCCGAAACTGAACGGATATTTTAAGATCGGCATCATCTATTGTTTTAAACTTTGGTGTAGAGATTATGTAGCTCATTCTAGCACAGAAGCCACAAAAAGTTAAATCCTGATTCCTGTTTATCTTAATGCTTATTATGGGCTGTTGTGGGATCAGTGGTATTTGCAGTTTTACACGTTTTCCTGCAGTTTACACCACTTGAAGCGGATTGTCGCTTCGCTAAAATGTCTTAATATGCAAATAACTTTGTGTTCGGTCCATCTGCGCCATATACGTTTCTCAACACCGTAGCTCATCCTCCTCATTTTTTGACACCCAGGGTCCGGGTTGGTTTGTACCTTCAAAGACAAGACATACAGCCCAGGAGACAGCTGGCATCCCTATCTGGAGCCCATCGGATTCATGTTCTGCATGCGCTGTGTCTGCACAGAGGTGCCTTTTAACGTTTACAAACTATCACTTCAGAACAAACATTTAAAGGAATATTACACTAAAATTGTTCTGCTGTCTTAAGAAATCTGAGTTGCTGACATAGTAGTTGGGCTTTAAAAGTAGCCAGTGCTTGTAAACTCTAACATTGCTCTCTCTTAGACAGGCCATGTGAAATGTAACACAATCAAGTGTCCTGCTCTGCCATGTGAAAATCCTGTAGCTGAGCCTCAGCAGTGTTGTCCAAGATGCACAGGTAGACTGTCCTCCTCCAGAAACCTCATGAGCTCTGAGTTTTAGAGAGAAACGATATCTGTGGTGACCTTAAAGCCTCCTGTCCTGTGTGGTGTGCTCTTCAGATGAGCCCAGGATCCCTGCAGGGCTGAGAGCTTCAGTGAAGTCCTGCCGGTATAATGGAAGTATTTACCAGCCAGGGGAGACCTTCACCAAGCACGACCTCTTCCCATCCAAGCAAAGCAATCAGTGTGTTATGTGCACATGCTCTGTAAGTTACATCTAATATACTCATTTTTTTTTAGTCAGACTGGGTTTTTATTGATCTAGTAAAAGAATATCATATCCTAACTGCGTATAGTAATCTAATGCATTTGAGGTCTGTCATTTTATGTGAGCTCAGGTTCTTAGAATGCATGTAGTGAAACTCTTTTCTGACCAAATTTACCATATGCTTTAAAAGACATTAAAACATAAAACACAAAGAAAAATAAATAAATAAAGCAGAAAAATTGCAGACTTTTCAGATCTTAGTACCTTAATCCTAAAAAATACAAAATAAAACCTCAACCCTTGCCAGTGGTTCAACAAAACGTTTCCCACTGAATATTTAAGAATTGCTCACAATCCTTCTTTTCCTCTCAAATAACATATTCAAGCACTCTTCCACCACAGCTTAAAATGGGTGAAATATCAATGAAAAGTACTCAACATGATGTCTTTCTAACAATTAGAATACATGTGCATGCTTACCAAAACCTTTTTTACATCATAAATATTGCTGGAGCCTCAACAGTAGTAGTTACAGCAGTGGTCTATGTGTTAAAATGTCTCATGGTTTGTGCATTGAAGCATTTTAGATTTTTCCAAATTTCATTATGTGCGTGTGTGTTCAAGTTCAAGTTGAATTTTCTTTAAATACCACATCTAAAAACAACCCTATAGATGACCAAGGTGCTTTCCAAGCTCAGGAAATGGATAGGAGATGTGTGTGTTGTGTTTTTTGAGGGCCATGTAAAGTTGCGTGTGCATGCTTGAAGACCATCTCCGCCCTCTGGTTCATGTGCTGGCTTTGCCTGGTTAAGAATAGCACAAGTGAGTGGATGAACGTTTTAATTTAGAAAACAAAAGGCAGATATTGGAAAGGAAAGCGGAAGTGAAGCCAAAATTGACATCACATTTGAGATGTCCTTTAAAGGGCCACATGATGTCAGAAATTAATTTTAGTTATTAAATGGTATTTGTTAACAGATGTTAAGTTTCCAAGGAGACAACACATTATTACCAAATTATTCCTGGTATACACAGTACAAAGAACAGTATGAATCATGTCTATGTCAACTTGATTACTGGTGCCTTGAGGTATGCTGAGGTTGCTCAGGTATTAGAGCAGTTTGTCCATTATTTGTAACATTGTTGGTCTGAGTGTCCTTGAGCAATACCCTGAACCCTTAATTGCTTCTGATAAGTAGGTTAGCACTTTGCACGGCAGCTCAGCTACCACAGGTGTGTGAGTGTGTCTATGTGTGGCAAAAGAAATGTAATTGATTTTGGACATATAATTGCAATGTCTCATTATGTTTTTGCTGGTGTTTTTCAATAACAGTACACCTCAGAAGTAGTTGCGATTATGTTGTTTGGACTGTCTGTTATTCCAGGAGATCTAAATAAATATGTGATCAAGTCTAGAGAGACCCGCAGAAACCTTGGACTGCTTAAGCCTTGCCTTCTGGAGGGTGTACTTGGACGTTTAAAAAATAAGACATTTTTCCTTCCCTTTCTTTTTTCAGAATGGGAACATCTTCTGCGCTCTGAAAACATGCCAACCACTCACCTGTTCCTCACCGGTCTCAGTTCCAGATACCTGCTGTTTGGTGTGTAAAGGTAGATAAACTCCTCCAAGCTGAGAAAATGACTTTACTCAGTTTCTAACCTGCAATTAAAAAAAAAACATTTAACTATAGGGCTAATAAACGACTACAGTGTTCCACTGTAATGCACTATATCAGACAAAACACAAAAAGCATTACAATATGATGATACAATTCCACTGAAAGTAGATTAATTAATCACAGCTGTGCCGTTATGTAAATGGCTGCCATGTTTACCATTTTAATTGCACTGTCCTCACAGTTGGTTTTGATCTTTGTCTCTGGTCTTTAGATTATGGCACCAGTGGGTCCTCTTCAACTGAGGATGGAAACCAGCAACTGTACAGAGGCGTGGTATGTTCTTGCTGGTTTATCACAACATTAAGATATATAAATAAAAGCAATGTCTAAGATTATATTTTAGACATTTTAAAAACTTGCCTATTTTTTAAAATATATTTAAATGTAGTGAAAGATAGGAGTGTGGTGTTATCAGTTGAGTAGCTGCACCTTGAAGAATTGGAAGAATCTGCTCAGATGAAGAGTCGCTGCATGTGACACTGAGATCATCAACAAGCTTCAGGGGAACTGCACTATAGCTGATGCTGACCTTTGACCTCCCTGTGTACGGGGTCAAGCAAATCAATTATTTTCTCTTAAGGACTGCAAGGATAATTTGCTTGACTTGGCATCACATTATCTAGATTGTTTCTGAAGCATCCATTTTGATCATCAAAGACAAAGGTTTCACATTTTCCCTCATGATCCACCGATCACTTGGCCTGATAACGAGACTAAATTTTAATGCCGTTCTATTTGAATTGTTGAAGAAATCTGAGATGTGGGCAGTTATTCAGAGATCTGGAGTCAGGCTATAACTTTTATGATTTAGGGCAAAATTGGATGCTTTCAGCTATCACTCAGGGGGAAAAGCAAGAGAGCCAATAGATGAATAGATGGAAGATAACTGTGTTTTATTATATCTGTGTTTACAAAAGAGGCATTCAGTGGACCAGTGTTCTGGAGAGCAGAGCAGGGCGCGGTCTGACCGGGCCACTCCACCCAGGGTTAGGGCTTCTCCTAGAGGCCTGAGCCTCAGTAAACTTAACCTCAAAGGGGCTTCAGAGACTACTGTGAAGATTTTGTTGCAGAGGAAACACCAAAGAGGTGAGACTTTGTCAAAACAGAAAGATCCTGTATAGGTATTTGATTTTATGGACTCGTTCCTCACAACTTTACAATCGTTTCCATATGTAGCACAACGCTCAGATGTTTTCCATTTCTCTCAGCGTGTTTATATAATGGCAAGACGTACTCTCATGGAGACATGTGGCACCCAGTTTTGGGGAAGGTCCTGGAATGCATCCTTTGCACTTGTACTGATGGCCTCCAGGACTGCAAGCGCATCACGTGCCCCAGCCAGTACCCTTGCCAACATCCTATGAAATCAGTGGGAAAGTGCTGCAAGACTTGTCCAGGTAGTCAAACACATGACACATAAACTGTTTTTATGGACATGATGTTGATTGGCTGTTAATATTTTCCACATAATCTGTTTTTTTCTCTTCTAGAAAGTAAAGCTGAAAGTAACCAGACCCAGTGTTATCTCGGCTATAAAAATAACCTCTTGGTGTATAAAGTCGAATCATCTTTGAAAGTTGACCCTCCCAATACAGTTAGGGTCATTGCTGTTGAAAGACAAAGTACTGCTGAGGTTGAAGTGCAAGTATGGAAGGCTGTAGAAGGTACTGTAACTACTGGTGAGAACTAAATTAAAGGAATGGTTCAACATTTTGTGAAAAACGCTTTGTCGCTTTCGTAGGTGTAACGATTGACACCACTCTGATCTCTGTCTGTTAGATACTGAGCATCAGCCAGTTAGCATAGCTTTAGCATAAAGACTGGAAACTGGGGAAAACAGCTAGCCAAGTCTAGCACATAGCCCTGCTTAAAAGCAGAATATTCTTGTATGTGTTAATTAATGGCTTAGCTTTGAGCGTTGCTGATTTTGTTAGCTTTGGACACACCTAGGCTAGCTGGTAAAAGGTTAACACCCCTAGTTTTTCTGATACTGGCTGCTGGCTGTAGCTTCATATAGACATGAGAGGGCTATCAGTGTTAACCACAATGTAAAGAAAACATAGACAAAATCAGGAAATGGCAGGGGTATAATATTAAAATGTGACAATATTTCTCGTGGTTTCAAATTCAGTTCATCCCTCTTCTCAGGGTTAACAAACTCAGCAGCAGCTGCTGTGGTGCTGAGAGGCTGACAGACAGCATGACCTGTTAATATTGTTAGGTCTCTATACACGGGTACAGCTTAGGTTAGATTCATCTGAAAATATAGACACTGAACAAAATTAATAATTCAGTCACACAGAAATAAGAATGATAGTTAGATAGCTAACATTGTTTCACCTGCTTATCAAACAGGCAAAAACATTTTTAGAGGCAGTCACTTTTGCCCCCCCCCCAAAAAAAAAATTAAAAGAAGGTTTTCATGTCCTCATAATCCCCAGAACCTGCTACAATGACAGATGCAGTGAATGGGAATCAGTCCCTGGTCTCCCACACAAAAGGCAAGAGCATTAACCGCTGTACTACAGATCCCTGCCTCCCACACATCGAACATATATTCATACTGACCTCACACATATATAATATATATATGTATATATCTATACTGTACATACTCAGTTTGCGCATATATACATACTAACCTTGCGCATTCATACCATACCTGTCAAGTATCCCGTTTTGGCCGGGAAATTCCCGTATTTTACCCTTCTTTCCCGCCGTCCCGTATTTTCCCGTAAATATCCCGTATTTTAACCTGCGTTATTAAAAATAATAATAC
>JAPMOB010239261.1:0-13161 GCA_029875015.1 Lepomis gibbosus | reverse complement strand
ACACACATACACGTCTTTAGCAATCCACCAGAATTTGATGAAATTGCCAGTGATGCTAACTGGATGTCTTGACCACTCAGTAAATCTCTCAGCCACGTGACCCCCAGGCCATTAGCCAGGCCGAGGCAGTGACCTCAGAGGCCCGTATGGGCAGTGAAGACCGATTCACAACTCCCTGATGTTATTGCTGAGCCAGTGAGCAATCTCTCTTCAGATGTGTCAGGCTCCAGTGGCTGCCTGATGACACTTATTCTAAACATCACTTTGACTGATAGTTACCACTTCATATATGGCTGAATAAACCTTTGCATACAAGTAATACACAGCGAAACTATTAGCCAGTTCGCAGTTCTTCATGTTCCCTTGGCAGCGAAAAATGGTTCAGACAAATCAATTTGTGGGCTTTTAATATTTTATTATAATCATTATTATTATTTATGTTATATTTCCTAATCCAAGAAAAGGGCACTGAGGTAAATCCAACTATTGGAAGCCTCCAACATTAAAAGTAAATTGTGGCTAAGATGGACACTGTCTCTTTAACTATTCCAGGATTTGTAAGAGGTGTGAAATGACAAGCTGTACACTGGATATCATCATTAACCGAGAAATCCCACGGGATACCTGAGACAATCTAGTCTGAAGATGAAGGTTGACCTTCTGGATTAGACGATCCAGAAAATTCATTTTCTGTCACTGGTAAGGTAAAATGTCTTTGAGCAACGCATTAAACACTGACACGGTGAATTCAGCTCATCTGTCCTTGCTCTTTATGCTTTATCCTATCCTAAAATTTAAAGGTTTTTCAGATTATAACATGTAAGAACATTTCAAAAGTAAAGAGGTGCTTTTACTACAAATTTGTAACCAGTAAATATATAATTGCAACAGAAACAAGTAGGAGTTTGAACTGAAAACAGGATTTTATGTGACTGAGTTTGAGAAGAGGCATGGGTAATGAATTAGATTTGCCAATAAACTCCTCTCAAATGCTTCCCATGACACATCTGCTCATGACAATACAAACCAGGTTTGCCCAAAGTAAATTTAATTATCAACTCCCAGGATGTGTACAATGTCCCCGTTCTCTGCAACTGATTCAATGAATACTGCAACCAGTGGGGCTTTTAACAGAGGAAATGCTAATGCCATTAGCATTTTCTGAATGGAAAATTAATTTGTGACATAAGTCAATAAATGTACTGAAATGAGTGTGCAAAGTGTTTTTAGAGTGCAACTGAAATCATTTAGTGTGCCAATGTGTTGTTCAGCAAGAGTTCTGAATTTTAATGGAAATATGAATGGCAACTGCAAGAAGATGCTCATGCTGGTGTTTTCCTGTTTATTTTCCCAAATAAACAAGATTACTGCTGACTTAACCAAACAACTCATGTGGGCCATAATGAAACCTTTTTTTTAGCAGGCGCGTCTTTCAAAAAGGAAAGACAGTATTATGTTACAATTAAAGTGACACACTTTCCTGCCAGGACAAGAAGATGCTAATGTCAATGTGAGGCGCTGGTTGAAAACATTTCATTTCTGATTCAGCCAGTGTACTTCACCTCAAATTGAGAATTGGAAAATGTTCCCAAAGTGCAGGTTTCTCCTTTGATGCTCTGAGCATCATTTACCCAAATATAATTTCTCGAGCACGGTTTCCACCAACACATCTTCAGAACGAGTGTGTTTGATTGAAAATAACAACAACTGCGAATTCAGACCATCCCACACTTCTACCCCTTTAAACCCCAGTCCCTTCCAAATGGAGCGGTAGAAAAACTGAAGCATGCTTTTAAGGAACCCAAGCCTGTAATTTCCATCTCGTTCCAACTTAATTTGCGCTGAAGTACCCTGAAAATGCTGCCTTTATAGAGCACAATACTGTGGTGAAGCTAAAAGGACCCAGTCCATTAAGGGAGACGGGGAGAGAGAACCATCTTCTCTCTCGAGAAGAGCAGCCGAGCAAGGGCATAAAGAAACAAAAGAGCAACAGACAGAGGGGAATGGCGGATGGAGGGAGCAGGAACTGGGGGTGTAAATACAGAGAAAAGGAGGGAGAGAAGGGAAAGATAGAGAGAAGGGCTGCAGTTTAATGAGGAGACAGTGATTTTAAGAGCTAGCAGGGGGATGGGGTGATCTTTGACCTCTCAGATCCCTCGGTGCGTGTGACAGGCCTGAGTTCAGACGAAGGATTAAGGTAATCAAGGGTAGCAAAGAGAACAGAGCACACATTCATGAGCCCGGACACTCCCCGAAAGCAACAATTATGCACCTTGGCCCCGTTTCTCCTGTGTGTGTCTGTGCCTACACCTCATCTTTGCCGGTGGTGCTTTACTTCATGACAGAAGGGGGCCACTGAAGACAGATATAGACGTGTGAAATAATGCCCACGGATAACCCCATCCCCCCCATTAATGGGATACCTAGCCTTCGTCCCACTTTATGAGGCCACGTGTCATTTAACTGATAAAGTCTAATCCAGCTTGATAGGCATGAGTTATTGGAAGGTAGATACTTGAGGGAAAAGAATCATCCAGTTGCCTGTGTCGAAGCTATGCTGTGGTGCTAAAATAAAAAGTCGAACAGGCAACAGATATGCAATCAACACCATTTTGACAACTGATTTAATGAGCAAAAATGTCAAACATTAGCTGTTTCCAGAAGCTGAAAGTGTCTGAAATGTGAGGATTTGCTGTTTTTGAAAATCATTTTAAATGGAATATTTTACAGTTGGTTGGAAAAAAAAACCTAGCAATTTGAAGACATCAGCTTTTCAAGGACTAAAAAAAGGATCCACAGATTAATTAGCAATAAAAATTTTTTACTGTGCTGTTAAATTAATTATTACTGCCATTATCAATTAATATGTTGTCTATTTTTTGATTAGTAGCTAATTCATTTGGTCTATTAAATACCCAGAAGGCAAACATACTATACTAATGATGTAAGTAAATATTTGGCATTTTTGCTTAAAAAATGACTTCAATGATTAATCAATTTTGAAAACAGTTGCAGATCTGTTGATCAACTTATAATTGTCACTCTAAAATGAATAATGTCCATCAGATCAAAGAGTATCCCTTCAGTCCACTGTCATTACATAAGGGTAGATTAATAATGAGATTCTGCTTTTTTAAAGATATATATGTATATATATATTTTTTTTTCTCTGGATAAGTTACAGTAAGTGTCTCCATTATTACCAATCACAAGTTTAGAACGTTGAATGCGAACCATGAGTTCAGTTGAAAAGATGCTCAGCTCAGGTGATGTAGAACATTTTTTGCAAAATGTATGCCATAAGCTTCGTGGTCAGGAATGGACCTAGAACAAGAAAATCCTGTTTGGCACTTAAAATTGGTCTCTGTGGTTTGGTTTAATTTGGATAAGGATTTGCAAGTAAGGATATTAAGAGAAAAAGGTCCCAAGTCCAACATGAACAATATTACAAAAAGACAGTTACTTGACTTTGTAGACCTTTTTCAAACCCTTACACTTAGTCCAGTAGCAAGATGAGGGATAACAGCCTTTCTGTATCCCAGCAGACACCGTGACAAGGTCAAGAGTGAGGAGGCACCTTAAAAGGCCACGCTCTGTCTGCAGCAGACTGGTGGAACATGACTTCATTTTGAGGTCGGCACAATCCCTTCAATTGCTTCAAAAATCCTGGCTGCGGTTTTAACACCTACAAAGGGGATGTTTAAGTCCTCATAATGAGGATGCCACATGCCAGTATCAACTTTCACAGGCTCCATTTGACCGGTGTTCCTGCTGGACGGAATCACGTTCAGTGGTGCACGTCCCTTCTTTTCTTTAATCACATGTTTTCAATTACCCCGGGATCGCACAGAACCAGCTTGTGCTGTAATTCAGTAAGGACACAAAGAAGCGGGTCGAGCAGGTGGGACAGCCGGGCATTGTCCTTGGACAGCTGATTGACAGGGGAGAGTTTAGGGCTTGAGAGCACACAGTGGTCACTTTGTACCTGTCAGTCAAGCTGTGACACGGACAGCCTGCCGGGGGACTTGGGGGACGCCTCGAGAGGCGAACGAGGTGAGAGGTCCCCAACCACGGGGCAGTCCCCCACCAGTGGGTCACACCCACCCTCTGCCAAGAAACGACTTCACATAACAATAAGAAGGGCAGAGCAGCTGGCTACTGCAACACAACAGTCGAGTGTGTAGGGGCGGACATGGACTACACATCCTTAAAGGCCATCAGTGATGCTACAAGTGCAGGACAATTACTTACTATTTATTATTCATTGTTGTACTTCAGTTTCTTTTTTAAAACACAAATATAACTCAAAATACTGCTCATATTATATATACTGTATATATCAGACCCATATACCTCATGTACACAAAAATACCTGCACAAAAATATTTATTCCTTTGCACTGTGCTCCACTACACTATTGTCTTGCAGTCAAGAAATGTTTATAATATTTATGTTTTTTGTTGAGCTTGTTGCCCTTTATGTTTACGCTTGTTCTGTGTATGTGCACTGACAGCAAGGTAAGACCGTTTGCTTTTTGTGATTAGCATAAAAGGAACTTCATCTCATTATACAACTCTGTGTTGTAAAATGGTAAATAAATCTGCCTTGTACCTTGACTAAGAGAAAACTGACATGCCGGTGGCGTTAGATGAACAGTCAGGATCACCAAAGTAAGTAGACTTTATCCTCTGGGGACCAGGACTATATTTTCAAAATCTGCGATAAGCTCAGGTCGCTTAACAATATCGTCCATCCATGCCCAGTATGATTACATACTTATATATACTGGATCTGTCTGGATCTGTTTTGAATGGCCTGTTTACTTCAATTCAGGGAAATCTCAATGTACAATCCTAACACAGAATAAAAGTGTGTGCTTCCATCTTCATGACAAGAGTCATAAAATTGGCTTCCACATGTCAGCCAGCCTACAGCCAGGTTCCACTTTGTTTTTTTTTGGATGCCTCCCCAGCAGAGTGGAGGCTGTTATAGCAGCAAAAAGGGAGTCAACTCCAGATTAACACCTCTAGTTTGAAAATTAGATCAATCATATACGAATGTCACATGTCTATTTTTCCTTTGGCCATAGAGTGAATAGTTCAAATACAGCTCAGTCCAATTAAAAACCTCCACAGACCTCTTAAGCAAATAACAATCTAATAGTTTACAGCTCCGGGTGAATATAGTGCTGCAGAAGGCATCTCTATTTGCAGTATCAAAATGAATGCACCACTCCATGCCAGAAGAAACTCGGATTTTCTTTCCATTGAGGCTCACACTCCAAGCTCCTCCAGCCCCATCTATCTCTGTCAAAGCTTCTCACTACAAAGTACTCCTTCCTCAGTCCACAACTGACTACTTCCTTATCTACCGCTCTCAGCGAACACACCATCATTCAGACTGCTTCCGAGCCAGTGAACGTGCCTCAGCCAAGGTAGAAAGATCGATTTTTGCAGCTGAGTCGTCGAGGTAAGGAG
Organism: Lepomis gibbosus; assembly: GCA_029875015.1. NCBI lineage: Eukaryota > Metazoa > Chordata > Actinopteri > Centrarchiformes > Centrarchidae > Lepomis > Lepomis gibbosus. Next base: position 7,684 of record JAPMOB010239261.1, on the reverse strand, counting down.
GTATTATGTGCCAGTCACGGCCGGCTGTGCTGCCAGCTGGAGTGAATGGCTGCAGACAGCAGATCACACAGACCTAAGCCACTGAATAACACTAACAAACCTGAAAGATCAGAGCTGAATACAAAAGCTAAAACTAAAGCAGAAAACTGTAGACAGGAAACACTGTGATTTACTGTTGGAGATCCCAGCAAACAAGACCAATCATTTAGTTAAAGAACACAGGCACAGCAGTCACAACCCAGACTGATGTCTTCATAATTACAGTCAAAAAGGACCAACATGTGTCTTTATGTGCATTTTGTGTTAGTGGGTTGGACTGATGCTGATGCTTATATACATGACCTAAAACGATCCATCTATGTTTAGCTTTGAATATTTAGTACATCACAGCTGATGAGTACGGCTTTTTGAAGACTAATATGTATACTAGTCTTTTAGGTTTAAGAGATGGGATTCTGTGTTAATATATATATCCCCCCCTCTCTTTAAATGGGGCAATTTTCATTCCAAAAAGGCTCCAAGGAGGCAGTTATTCTAAAGATCTGCAGAACTGATAATAGCAGCACTTCTGACCTGATGAAGCGGATATGGTGTCGGCCATGACGTGACTGCCCCAGATCAAATACGTTTCCTTTAATAATGCCATTATAAAAGCTGAAGGCTTTTCATTTTCAGTTACATTCATTCAGTCATGATAGGCTGGGTTTGCACAGCAGTCATATGTTTCTGTACATAAAAATGATTCCACTAAGTTCACTGGAATCATTTTGATTTCATTAATGCAGTGTGGTATAGAGTAATCGGCTGGAGCAGATATCCTGAGTGGAGGTATCGGAATTGGAGAGAAAAGGTTGGATTCTTTTTCCCAGCATAACTGTTACTGTTAGAGAGAACAATCCTCTGATGCACTGAACCTAACTGTGTGTTTTAAGCCTCGAATTTACTTCAGAGCGGACACGTACACAGACAGCTACGGACACTACGGACGCGGACTACTTCTGTTTAAAGTGCTTTCTGAAGTCAGCTTGGTGAACTCGTTCCACACATGGGCAGTAGACTGGTTGGTGCCCTGGTAGCGTAGTGGGTCACAAAAAATGGGAGGCACGCGGATGTCCCCACAGACCTTACACATACACCCTTTTTGTCACGCGGACCCTAGCAGTCCCTTGCGTACCCACGGATGCAGAAAAGTAGAACACTTGCTTAGGTGAAAGCAGCTCTTTAGAGAGGGTCATTTTTTTTCAGTGGCAGAGGAAACTCTGGGTCCATCACTAACGGTAGATAAAGAAAAAAAGAAACTTTAATGAAAAACAGTGATATATAAAAATCTATCGCAGGCTTTTCCGATAGACTGAGTTGGACAATATGACTAACAAAATACATAGGCATCAACAAAAAAGCCCAAATCTAACCTAGCAAGGACAGAAAAGATGGTTGGATTTAATGACCCAAACTCCCTTCTCTCCTCCCCCTCCCAGGTCCCAATGGGCTGTCATTAGCCATACCAGGATAATATCTCCCAGGGCTCCTAATTGAGAGCCACAGGTTGACACGGTGTCACACTAAACCCTGTCTTTTGATGCAGTTGCTTCCCCTTCGCCCCACTACACAGAGGCTCCTAATTGGAGAAACAGGTGAGCATAGTAAACAATTAGCCAACCTTGGTATCAGATGAAGGTTCAAAAAAATATACATAACATAACAAAATCTTTTTTTTTCTTTTCTTTTTTTTAGAAATTGAGGATTTAATAGAACATGAAGAACGGAACAGGCTGGAAATTTACAGTGAATTTTAGATCTCACCATAATGACCTTGATGAAAGTTTGTGTGTGTGCATCTGAGAGGACAGTAACAATGAAGCTACTACACACGCCAGGCAGGACCCCAGTCGCCAAGGAAACACAACCTGTTTCTGACTGTAGCCATGGCAACCTGCATCCCAAAAGTGTCAAAGGCGCTCTTCAAGGGCCGATGGCCCATTGTAAAAGATTTCTTTCTTGAGGTTAAATATCTTCTTCAGCTGGAATCAGAGTGTATGTTAAAAAAAAAATTAAAGAAAATAAGCAGTTCTACAGTGAACGGATGAATGAATGAGATTTTTCATCAAAGTGATCCACGATTAAACATTGTGCAAACTCAGCTAACCCTCTGAGGTCACACCGTCCTTTCAACTGTACAATAATCTGACATAATCCTTTCCAATTAGCAAGAAAAGAATTTGGATTCTGAAATAGCACTAAATGCGCCCAGAAACGCTAACTAACTCTTTGTTTTTCCATGTCTTTCCTCCTAAATTGAGAATGAACACTGATGCTCATTGGGCAGTCAGTCCAACCCATTCTACATCAGCGGGCTTGGCATTTGAGCTCCGGCTCTGGTGGCTGTTCAACCAGCTCAGCTACACACATAGTCATGTTATGCAACCTGAGCCAGGCCGAGAATGTGATTTTCTCCGTCCAGCGGGCTCTAATGCTGCTTTTGATGTGTAATGAGAATGAGGGTTCAGGTAAACTGGAGCTTTTGTTCTCTCCCGTGCGCTCACTTTAGTAATGAGATTATTGGTTCAGATGGGAGTCGGAGGGGCTGAAGGATGGCAGCGCTACTGATATATGGTGTGTGTGTGTGTGTGTGTGTGTGTTTGGGGGGTTTACATGCACGCCTGGGTTGACTGCCCTGAGGGGCTGATCGGCAAGCAACAGGGCAGAGATTAACTCCCGATTACAACACAAATCTGCCCCAAGCCGCTGTCCTCTGCCAATACATGCGGCACTGAGATTTGGATTGTAAAATCCACCCCTCATGACACACACACACACACACACACACACACACGTTCTCTGGCATGCACATTCGCTCACATTCCCCCACCGGTCAGGAAACAAAAAAGCTTTCCCATGCAAAACATACATAATAAGTCAAACCCTCGCAGAGAGAGAAGCAAGGCCACTGAGAGTTCAGTCCTGCAGTCTAGATGAAACAACCCTCGGGGAGCTGTGATCACTTGATCTACTCTCATTTGACAGAGAGGTCATGTAATTTGAGAAGGAGAGAAGGAGTCCGCCTTGGGGTTACATCCACAAGGTCAGACCTTCACAGACAGCAAGAAAAAAGAAAAGATAAAAAAAAGTCTTAATAATGAGCATCCCGCTCAGGATTCGTCTCCTGACCTTTGTCACATCATCTCCCTTTAGGTTTTTTTTCCTATTTTTATTCCTTATATCTTAAGGACGCTTCAGAGCTTCTTTAGAGTTAAATCTGTCAATACAATTTGCCTTGAATCCTCAAACTGCAGAAAATGTGGGTATATTGCACTGCAATAGCAGACCACCTTTGCGAGGATCTCACAATATATACCGTAAAAATATACTATACTGTGTGAGAATACGCTGTCGGAAATCTGCTGTGAGAGATCCAACAGGTAATTTGTCCACAAACACAGTGTGGCTCCCTGATGAACAGCAAACCTTGGGGGATTGTCTGTGCTCCACTTTCAAAATGCATATTCATCTACCTCATTACAAACAAACAACATGAGACATCTAGGTCTTTAAGAATCACACAAAGCAGTAACAAAAAATTGTTTTGCATAAGGCTGTGGGATCAAACCAGGCCAAGAGAGGGAAGCTCTGAGTGAGCTTCCAAAGGGTCATATCGCCACCTACTGGTGACATTTAAAAGTCTGCTTGATGCTGAGCAGCAAAGGAGCCTAAAAACATTCAAAGCTTCCTGTTTTGCTTTCATGTTGCTTGAATGTTAAATACAGACACTGTAATGACTTTCACAGATGTTCAGTAAGGAAAAGAAAAATGAAATGAGGGCAGGGGATGAACAAGTAGATCGACACCAAGTGAGAGTAAGAGGGGGTGTGTGGCTTTTAGGAAACCGACAATTTGTGGCAACAGCTTCAACAAGTGGCCTAATCTCAGAGAGCTGTCCTGTGGGGGAGGAGGGACTTGCACTGGTGTTTACCTGCTAGATTCTACAGCGGACCATCAATCGCAATGTGGGCCTCACACCTACCGTTCCTACTCCTTCTGGCATTTCATCACTCCTCCTGTCCTCCCATCAAGCACCTTTTTGGTCTGCACGTGTTTGAATGTTTCAGGAGGCCAGCTGGTTATGTCAGCAGTGGGAGGAGAGGGAGGAGGATAAAGAGGGAAAGGAGCTTAGGGAGCCGGAGCCATGGCTCCAGTCTACTATGACTCAGTCTGGGTGCATCCATGCCCCTGGGGAAAACACACAAAACATGTACCAAAACACACTGCTCTCACCCCTCCTCACCCTCTGTAATCAGCGTGTTCTGGCACTCACTTTCCCCCTTTAACAAACACTTCCATGTCTCTTAGCGCCGCCGCTTAGAGCAATAATAATAGCAATGACAGGAGGATGACTGGAAAAGCATTAGCGTCTGTTTGGGCTTTCCTACAAAGACAGAAAGAGCTGGGAAGAACAATCTGTGCTACGCTGCTTCCCTGCCGAAGAGGCTGTGCTCTGAAGAATGCAACGCCCCGGAGAGAGCCCAAACTGCTCGACATGAGAGTGGCCGGAGCGTTCACAGCCCCACGGGGGGATGGGCCCACCTGTTTAAACAGCCAGAGCTATCTTGAGGAAATGAAAACTTCCATCTCTGCAGAGCTGTGCGGCTCCTGCACGCCAAATCCCTTTCACTTCCTCACTGGCTCACTCACTATCTTTTGTTTCCACAGCTGGCTCCGAGACCGTCTTTCTCTGCCTATCTCCACATCTAGACCCGCACAGAACCCAAAAAAAAAAAAAAATTATATTATAGGTTATGGTATGCAAACCAACATAAAAGTGGGTCACAGGTGCCTGGCCCAGTGCAACCAAAATCATTCCTGAAGAACCCGCTGGCGCTTTGGTGAAGCAGTAGAGGTCACAGTCCTAAACAAAGGGCCATGGATGGGTGGCAGCGATGAGGACAGGGGACATATGTGAACTGTGACCGACCTTGGCCGGTCACTGCTCACACCGAGGTGTGCGATGACTCTCAAGGTCAAGCTCGAGGGGGGGGGGGTTACACTTCTGACCTTAAAGTTCCGGTCTGTCTGAGCTGTTTTAAGACAGCAAAGAATAGGCGCATTATACAGCGCTGACATGAACATATAAACCTCTGACACTTTTATTTTCTAACAAAAATAACAAGAAAATGCTAATTTAGGAGAGAAAAATGACTTCTGACTTTTATGACTTTTAAAGTGCTGCTGTTCCCGCCATAAACTAGTTTACAAGGCTAAATGGAAATCTAGTAATTTACTGAGCTGTTCCATTGGACAAATGGGAATAAAGTTTCTGTTGTACAAATTTACCCTAAAGCAAAAGCAAACGTCTCCCAGATTGTGGGTATTAACCTTGAGTCCCCGTCTCTTCCCAGCCAGTCTCGTCCTTATCAGCAGACACAGACTCCTGGCGTCGGACGAGGCAGACAGAGGTACCTGGAAATAAACACCACCTTAACTGCACTCATCGCCATGGAGATACCCTCGGGGGGGAAGCCAATGAAATACCTGGCAATGGGGGAACAGCCTGCCAGCAAGTGCCATCAGCTCTTTTTTACGAGTGTCTAATGTACTCCCATGCCTCTGTCAGGGCTGTCCGTTATTACCGCCGTTCACTTAGTACTCTCAGACAGACTCATCTGATGACTCATGCTGTGGAGCAGGAGGAGGAGAAGAACAAGAGGTGTTGTTAATGTATTCTGTCACCTCTTCCCTTCACCGCAGGTTGAAAAGCCTGAACCTCTGGGTGTCAAGAGGAGAGGGTGCGAATGATCACAGTAAGCTGGTCCCTGCATGATTTGACAGCGAAGAGACTCGGTTTTTCCAAGCTTCCATCAAAAACCTCAAATTACACCTTACAGAGGAGTCACAAATCAGAGCTTGTTGGTTAAATGCTTTTGTGTCAGACATAACACATAAGCATGACAGGTGGGCAAAAGTGAGTCAGCTTGTAAAATGAAAGGAATACATGTAGCTATGGTGGAGAGCCATCAAAATAAAAAAATCACAATAACCACCAGTGACATGCTCCTTTCACCAAGACTTTTGGACGCACTACTTTGCTGAACAGCTCTGAAGTTGTCGGTGCAAACTGTAGCCACCAGGGGTCTCTCTATCCCTCTAGAACTGGGCCTCTATCCAGATTTAAAAAACAGCCTGCAAGGAGCAGGCAGCTCCAGCAGGTCGACCTGTGCTCTTTTAACAGACAACAGCTCCAGTTACATATAAAATGCATATTTTAGGGAGCACATAAATACTTTATAGAACTGCCACAGCTGGCACTAAAAATTGTAAATCCAGTCTCATTTGTGAAAATATCTGCCAAAATATCCTTTGTCTTGGGATTATTACCGGAGTACAACTCCAGGGCTCCTTTGAAGAACAATGCAAAAAATAAAGCATAAACAATACACTGTCAGGCTGAATTAGAATTTAAGTATGAAATCTGCTTGTTTTGCCAATGTAACACACAATGTAACACACAATGTAACACACCTGAGAATAGGGAGGAACACACACACAATGAGATGAGAAATGCAAAGCTCCCTGCTTAAGATTTAACTCTCTCTGCAGATGTTGGTGACAAATTTATCTATTTTATTACAAGAATCCAAGAGAACAGCAGAGAGCGTGGGAGGTGGAAAGAGGGGGGAAAAAATCAGTTGGATGTTTAAAGGCCTTTTGCTGGTCCCACAGGGTATTGCAGGAGCAGCAACAGTGCGAGGCTCATGGTTGACTTAGCCCATCATGGGCGCATTCATACTTTTCCAGCAGGCAGACAGGAAGCACCTGGGTCCAAGGGCTGGAGAATGGCGGGGGGCCCCCTGGCCCCACCCAACGCAACACATCAACAGCTCGACTAGAAGGATCCTGTGCAGGCTCCGTAGCGCTAAACAGCACTCCCTGGCTGCCTGTATGTAAACAAACATACCACCTCTGTATGCAGCAGTGGCACAGGGGGGGTACGTACTTTAATTCTGCTTCAACCCTCAGGCATAGAGAACACAGAGGAAAACAGCGTGGGGTAAAACTGTTGGCTCTGAGAACTGCCTCTTTACACTAAAACCTTCAACAAATTAAATGCTTTTCCCTCCGCTGGGCTAGCAAACCAAACTGTAGCGAGCTGCCACTGGAAAGGGGAGGGAAAAGAGGGTTGTATGAAGTACATGACTGATGGAGCTCTGTGGGGTTTTGGGCGGAGCACAAGTGACTGGGTGGGAGCCTGGGTGAGCTGGGCCTGGCGGGATCTGGCTAGCGCTGGGTTTGCGTTTTGGTGATTGTGTGGCTGCTCCTGCTGGGCTCAATGGGGGTTGAGAGGCTGGCCACAGCAGCCAGAGGCAAGTGGCCCAATGTAAACAAGTCATTCTGGCGGTGAGGCTGAGGAGCTGCTGTAATTACTGCTCGTCATGAGAAGATGAATAGAGATTTAGAGAAAGGAGGAGAAGAAGTAGACGAGGGGGTAAACAGGGGCATGAGTGGTGGAGCAAGAGGTTGGTGGGGCATGGTTCCAACCCTTACATCGATCTTTATCTATCAAGGATTCCCAGGGAAAGAATTATAAGGAGAACAGGCCCGGGGCAGGGAGTGCACTTCACACCAGCATTGCACAGCCTTCTTGTTACATTCTCCGTTCCAGAGGCCCTTGGCAAATCAACTCTAATGCTTC
>JAPMOB010239253.1:0-60512 GCA_029875015.1 Lepomis gibbosus | reverse complement strand
ATTTAAACCCCCTTCCACTGTCCTCCTATATTCTTTGTTCTTATCATTTTTTCCTCTTTCAAAATCTTAACTTCTTTTTCCCTTCTCCCAACTCTTACCACCCCCCCCAAAAAAAAATACACTGCCCAGAGAGGGTGAGAGTAGAAGGCTTTGCTCTTAGAATCTATGTTTGGACGAGCTAGCTTGTCCCTCATTACTGCTAGAGTGCCTTTAAAAACCAGGACGAGGCGGGTATTGCACTGAACTTATGTAAGCTTCATACATATAACATATCGGCCTTTAGGAGACGTTAAACAGAAGGCCGTAATGAGGGAGAGGAAAAAAAAGTGTGAGTTATTTTGAGCAAAGCCTCGCGCTCTCCCTCTCTCTCTCTCTGATGACTTTTTTTTGTAGAAGGGTAATTAAAGAAGAAAACGTGATAAAAAAGCTGGTTGGTCAGTTGGCTTGGTTGGTTGTGTATTTGTGCAGATGCATGCTATGTTGAAGTTTAGAAACGCTGTCTTGTGAGTCTCTGACTCTTCCTTAAACATACAAAAAAAAAAACCCACAGAGGGCATCCTTAGGAGCCTGTTAACATTTCAGTCAGCAGAGGAGCAAAGCCGGTCAGGTGCTACGACATTACAATGCCAGTCTCACTCTGTTGAAGAATAAATAACCACAGCACTGTGAAACCTGAATGTTAGCAAAGAGAAAAAAATGTAACCTGGAGATCTTAACGCCTTACGCTCAGGAACAAACGGAGGGTGAATGGGAGCACCTCTGAAGCACTGAATATTAAAATGAAGACAGCAGGCAGGGAGAGCAACTCGGAGCAAAGCACTGTGGGTAAATAGACAGAGAGATGGCCATTGGCCGGAACGAAGCCAGAAAGAAAAACTGTTGTGGCCAGAGAGAACGATCCCACACACCTCCCTCCTCTCTGTCCAGATCCCCTTTAGATCGAGATGTTTTTCAGCTAAATTTAACATCCAAAACACACAAAGGTGATTTTATTTATTTTTCACGTCACGGAGGAGGGACGCAGACGGAGAGAGGTGTCGAGCAGCGAGAGACAACAGGGCGTCAGGAAAGTTGTGGACAAAATAAGAGGAAGCGATGCTGTGCGTGGGACCAGAGCAGGCCTATGGCAGCGACGAAGCAAATAGGGTTTTGGTCCCACTGACAGGTCGGCCGTGATAATCAGTGCAAGTCGACTCCTCCCTGTGCATGATGATGATATTTTAATTTCATCTGTGCTCCCTTCTCCTCCTCCATTCATTCTGTCCATCATCACTCACAAACCACAAACACTCACAGTTAAAATTTAAAAACCACACCTTGAAATAAAAAAGGAAAATTATAACTAAACAGCAGTTGTTTGTGTTTTTTTATTAACTTTAAAATGTGCAATGTGTTTCTTTACACTAGTATGCAAGTTTGAATAATTGTGCTCTGGGTTAATGAGCATGATACTTGTGTTCCCACTACAATACATGTACAATAGTACAAATTCGGGGTGTTTTTTTTTCATCTCTTTGGTTTGATAAGCTGAACAGACCATAAACTGTCCGTCCTCGTGCCGAGATCACATGTCAGAGTCGTAGTCTGGGTCCGAGCAGAGGTGGGACGGGAAGCTCAGGCCTTTCTCCTGGGCGTAGCGTGACCAGCGGCCCTCGTCCCCTCGGTGCGTCAGATACCTGCAGCCCATCCTATGCTCGAACTCCCTGAGGTCACACCACAGCTGGAAGTCCTGCAGGGGGAAGAGGGAGGGAGGGAGGATGATGAGAAAGGGGTCAAGAGCTGACGTCATGGAAATGTTTCTTTAAATGTGACAGAAGATACTGAACACATAAATCTTTCAATTTGTCTCCAATGCAAATCACTGTTTTCTTTTTACCACAACATTATGCCCTTTTTTGTCTTTACGTTGCCTTGTGTTTGTCACGTATAAAAATCTCAATAAAAAAGCTGGTTAACATTGAAACTGAAATTATCCAATAATACTACATTAAGACAAATCTATTTTTATCAAGCCTTACTTTCAGTAAAGACCTACTAAAGTGAACACATGCAACACGATCACAAAAATTTGACTGAAAACATAACGGGTGAGCAAAAATGTCTGCATTATACTGTATATTCCACACATCTGTCTTCATCGATGGCCGTGTAATGTGTCTGACCTGCAGCCAGGGGTGTCCCAGCGCTTTGCCCACACTGTACCTCCGTCTGACCGATACCTGCAGCAGGTTATTGATGAGACTCACGGCTGCAAAAGGAGAGAGAGAAAGAGAGAGAGATGTGGCTCTGAAGATTTACTCCATCTGTATTAGAAGTGGCCCACTGGAAACGAATGGGACTCTGTTGGGTGGGTAGGGTTTTAAATATTTCACTTACTGTAAAGATCATATAGCTTTTTTTAAACTTGAAGACGCATAAATGGCAAAATAAAGCAGAAATACTGCTGAACAATATTTCCAGTGCTCTGTTTCCTTTAATAAAACACATCAGTATATTTTTACTGTGACATACCATTCATGAGTGAAACTTACTTGAGGGTAACATTATTTGCTTTAAGTTGCATTTCTATACAGTTGCCAGCAGGTAACATCGTCTCCTGGACGATGCATTCAAGGACACACATGAATGTTGAGTACGGCTAAGTTGTGTTGTCAAAGTCGAACCCAGATAAAAACTAAACACAGACCCTTGGGGGAAAGAATGATGTAAATAGTCTTATTTGAGTTTCCTTAAACACACCATCAGGGTAGGTTTTCAAAAGAAATCGTCCTCACCCTCCAGTGAGATAAAAGCCCAGGTTTGTCGTGGGTACATGAAGGCAGCGTTGGTGATCTGCTGTCTGATGTCCTCGTCCTCGTTGAAGGGGAACGTGCCACTCAGGCTGACGTACATGATGACGCCCACAGACCACATGTCCAGAGAGCGGTTGTAGCCACTGCTGCTGATCACCTCGGGCGCCAGGTAGGCAGGCGTGCCCACGACCGAGCGACGGAAAGACTTCTCGCCGATGATGCGGGCGAAGCCGAAGTCGCACAGCTTCACCTACAGCGCAGACACAGAGTGGACTTAGCGCGCTGTTGTGTCCTGAAACACACTGTGCAGTGCAATCACAGAATCCCACCTGAGGGAAGGGGTCCGCAGAGGCCAGCAGGACATTCTCAGGCTTCAGGTCACAGTGAGCGATGTGTTTGAAGTGCAGGTACCGCAGAGCCTCAAGGATCTGCAACACACACACACACAAACATGAGGTCAGGAGGTCACGCGAAACAGTTTCATGGACGCTGTGGTCTCCAGGCTGAGGGACGGCGTTAAAGAGTCTGCACTGAAATTACTTTTGCGGTCTACAAGTGCGCATTACAAATGATACTTCAATTAAATGACGTTAAGTTCGTCTCTGAGACAGAACTTTGGATGAAACCCATAAAATTAAAATATAACTTTTTAAAAAAGGCAAGCAAGAACAAAATTTGGCTACAAATCCACTGTTACTGTTTAAAACTACTTGGAGATGAAGGAAAGAAGAAATAAGAAGAAATAAAGTCTCTTGGCAGAGATTTTATTTTGAAAACTAAACATTTAGGAAAACACGGAAAAATATAAAAACGCAAGAAGACCCCTCAGATTTGTCTTTGGACTCCTTGTGGCGTCAACAGTCATAGAAGTTGCAAGTGATCTTACCTGCATGACCAGGAAGCGGGTGTTGCGTTCAGGGAGTCTGCCTTTCTCACTGGACAGGATCATCTCCAGCATGTCTCCATGAAGCTTCTCCATGACGACAAAGACATGCTCCACCGTCTCGAACATCCCCTCCACCAGGACCACACCGAGGTGGGACAGATTCTGGGTCACACACGTACACGTACACGCACACACACACACACACACACACCTATTAGATGTTACGTAAATAATCTTAGAATAAATACAGAGCTGAAAAACGTATCAGTACCTGCAAGATGGCCACTTCGTTCCTCAGCTGCCTCTCTTGTTGGGAGGGGAAGCGCGTCTTGTCGATGACCTTGATGGCGACTGCCCGACCCGACTTCCTGTGAGTACCTGAAGAACGAGAAACAAGTCACATATAACTTTATTTCACCAGTAAACTGCATTAGCTGATTCTTTGCCAGAAATCTGACCATGTTAGCTCACCTCTGTACACCACTCCGAACTGCCCTGAGCCCAGCACCTCGTCTGTGAGGATCTGATACACCAAGCTGATGTCCTGAAACACACATTAACAGCTCACAACACGCAGATAGGCAACTTCTTCAGGAGTTCACTGTGTTGATTGTAAATTGTGCAGCACAGGGCTGATGCTTACCGCTCTGTCTCTCTGCAAGTATTTATCTGTAGATTTAATTCACACAGAGAAAAGATAAATCGTCATTTAATAAGCACGTATTGTCTAACGAGACCTCAAATATTCTCTGATTCACCGATGCAGAGGTTGTCTGACTCATTAGAAGTCATATTATTAAACATTTTAGTTACATAAATCTTCAGAGGCTGTTTCACTCGGTACATCATTTTAAAAAATATCTAAATTCATTCATTATTTTGTTCCACTGCCCACATGTAGTTTCGCGTATTAAGTTATTAATAGAAAAACACCTCATCATAAGTCACACTTGGTTACATAACCTCTAAAAAAGCAGCATGATTATCATTAAGGTCTTAAGGCTGTTTTCTCGCTCACCCTGGTTCTCCTCGCCGTGTCCGCCGCTGCTCTGCACGGGCATCAGAGCCTGACTGATGGCGCTTTCCCAGGCCGGCCCGCTCTCCCCGGCCATCACGCAGTACACGAGCGAGGCCGTCACCACCTCGAAGGAGTGGGCGCTGTCGCCTGGTAACGGGGGCACGGAGAGCTGGGCGGGGCCTCGGACCTGCAGCACCTCGGACAGAGTGATCTCCTGCAGGAGAGGCGCACAGTTACACTCAGAAATTAAACTTTTCATCATAAAGTTCATTGTTATTGGTAATTACTTGGTAAAACTGAAGATGGTAAAACGGTCCTAAAATAAATAAAGCTCTGCTGTATGTCATCAAGTTTGATATTAAATTAGTTTGGATTTAAAAATCATTATCTGTTACACTTTGTACAGTGCTTCTCAGAGTTGTATCAATACATCATCATACTCTATTATATATACACATATTTTTATTGACATTTTCTAGATATACTGCATACTATAAGATTGGCACGTATGACAAGATTTACCTGTTTGTGCCTGGAGTTATACAAGGACTTTTATAAAAATGCATCAGTACTGTCTGATAGAGATGGTGAATGGGGATACTGATGCCGAACATTGTGGCAGGCCACCGGGGTGATTTAAGGCCAATCGCACTAAATTAAACCTACAGAGAAATCAGCACAGCAGTCAGCTACAGAAGTGTTTGTCGCTCATGAACTCTACCTTATAGTACTTGGTGCTGCTCTCGTTCTGGTACAGAGTGAAGCTCTTCCAGTCCAAGATCCAGTAATGACGTTTCCTCTGGGAAAACAAATCATTTGTATTCCATGTATGAAAGAAGTAAACGGCACATGAACAAGTTAACTCACTCAGGTGCATTCACTTGGTCGAGGGCTTGATTAAACGCCTGTGTACGCTCTACGCGTATAAACATTAATGTGTGTGTGTGTGTGTGTAAAATAGAGAAAACATAAAGGCACATGCAAACCTGCAGAGACTAATCAAATGGTATGTGAGTCTGTTCAAAAAAGCTACAGAAATCAGAAACAATAATCAGCAGCTGAATTTTTTCTTCAAAATAATGTACACACACACACACAGGAAATAACAAGTATATCTCAAATGTGCCAAGAGCACAGAAAAAACAAAGAACTGGGGTTAAAAAAGTTAAGACGTGTTTGTTTTTGTAGGTGAGAGCTTAATTTAATCTGCGGCAGCTCACAATCACACAAAACAAGTGTTACGTCTGTTATGTCAAATGAAAAGCCGGTGACTTGTGTGGACTTTTTACTGGAATATTTAAGATGAGATCAGAGCTGAGCTTTTTATTTGACTGGAAATGTGTGTGTGTGTGTGTGTGTGTCTCACCAGTGTGTCAGTGTTGGTGTGATGCAGCAGCCACCCCTCTTTCAGGACTCCACCAGCTCTCCTCTTAGTGTGATGCACCGTCTGGACGAGCCTCATCAGGGGGATGTAGCTGCTGAAACAAGGACTGATGGGAAGAAGAGAAAACAAAAGTCAATAGACATGAAAGAGAAGAGGAACAGGCGGATTTGGGGATAAAAACTGAATGAAAGTGTGGAGGAGCAGCTAAGATCTGTCACAGTATCCAATAAACACCTCTAGGTGGCGGTAGGGCCCAAAGCTCACTGACCACATCAGTCATGCAGATGAAATCATAGATGAATGACAGAGAGGTGAGTGTGTGCAGGTGGCAAGTCACAACAGATGTGAGTCAGATTCTGCCAACCTCTGTGGCAGCAGGACGCCACAGTCACTTTTCAATGACATCATCAGAATAACTTAACAACCCTCTGACCTCATCGGCTCTCGCGCTTGCTCGACTTCTTTGGTCTCAATCACAGAGTCTCCGTCAGTGGACATCTCATCGTCAGAAAGATCTAGTGTTGTCATACTGCTGAGCTCTGACTCGTCGTCCTCTGTGTCTAGTAGGTAGCTGTGACGCCCTGCTGTGGATTCTGGGAAAGTGACATCATATGCAAACAGTATTGGGGCTGCAGCTAATGTTCATGTACACAAAACATTTTCAGTTAGCTGATCACCTATTGGGTCTTTAAAACGACAAAGTGATGTCATGAAATTGCTTCATTTGTTTGACCAAAAATCCAAAACCTCATTATATTCACTTTGTAATGAGATGAATATTCACATATGAGAAGCAAATGTTTGTTGTTAATTAGCACTAAACACAAAAGCACTGAACACATTTAACATCAACGTCATCAAAGTTAGTAGCGTACTTCCTCTTGGCACCACGAATGTCAAAATGTAATGGCAATCCAGCAAAACATCTTATCTCAGCTTGGACATACAATTGTGGACCTAGTGACAGGCCTCGTCATTGCTCTCCCTCGCGTGGCAGCACACAGACACAGACTAACCCTAACCCTAAAGGGATTAATTCCATTATCAGTAATACAGGAACATACGACCTGCATTAAATCACGACCCTGCGATTACACATGTTATCTGGTACGATCATTTTGTTATCAGGATTTGATCACATTTTGCTGATGAACACTTCACTACTTGGACAATTGTGATGTTTCTGGGAATCTAAAACGAGTCCTGGATCTATCAAAAACTCTTTGAGATGGAGCGTGAATCAGCTTTGAGTCAGCGCCAGGTTATGGGAACATCAGAGCGGGGGCCTTTTCCGAGAAACATGATCTAATAGTCACAGGCCCAGAATACAAAATGGAACCCAGAGCTCCAGGGGGACTGCCGCTCACCTTCCCCATTGACGCCTCTCCTCTCTCCCGGACAGTCTCTGGGGACCAACAGCTCGCAGCGCCGGTGGCAGTTAAACCTGCAGTCTGACAAACGATGAGAGAGGAGAGGTGGTGGGTTGAAACACAGAGGAAAAGAGAGACCCACATCACGAGGGTGACTTTTAGACATGTGCAAAACTGAAAATGTGACTTGAAATGTTTGGTTTTCTCAATTAAAATTCAGATTTTTCATTTCAGACTGAGCTCTGAGACACGCAGGCATCTGGGGAAAATTAGCATAGATTCAATCCAATCTGCTTACGCAAGTGCATGGGATACACAAGCTCCCTGCTCACACAACAAACGCACACAAGCCTCTCTGGGCCCAGTTTATGTGTCTGAACCTTTAATCCACAAATGGCTCATCAAAGTCAAGGTGCTGCTGGAACACAGCATTAAAAATGGCCACAGCGGAGGAATATGTTTTAATATACTGCATGACTCATAGCTGTGAAAAAAAGACAGATTTGAGAGAGGCAGGCTACAATTATCTTTTAAATACAAAATTTAAAGAGTTGAAGATTGCAAGGTGAGACATGTTTCAGAGTAAAATTTCATCCTTGACCATGGAAACAGATATTTGACCAAAAACATATTTAACTCAAGATCTTCCTAGCTGTTTTTATGAGAGCATCCAACCTCGTGCCGGTTACTCAGTTGTAATGAAAATAACAACCAGCCATCTCTGACGAACTCCACCAACTGAGGAAGACACGGTTTAAAAGAAGGCTCCGGGAAAAGGAGGGCTGTGAGATTTTTTTGGTTTAATTTAGTTATTAAAGAATAACTAATTGTAACTAAGATCTGCTCTTCACAGGAAAAACTGTGTCTTTGACGTAACTACGACTACTGGCTATCAGATCAGTTTTCAGGCACAATGTCACAACAAAGTGACCTTCTGCAAGGAAACTGAAGATTTTTAGCCCCTCCTCCAAGAGCTCTTTTAGTCGAGGCTTAAACATCTCTGCATATGTTCAAATGCGTGGAACTCCCCATTCATCATTTCCTCTTAAAGTCCACAGAAATGGGATTCTAAAGCCTGAATCATTAGGACACACATTTCTGATTAAATTGGGGGAACTCAGACGGCGTGTAACCCGACCAGAGGTCAGTCCTCACCTGAGCACTGGAGCCCCTGTCTGAAGAGCCCTTTGAGCAGCTGGTGGCAGTACTGGCAGACGGTGGGTTTGGTGTAGCTGTGGATGTGGAAGGTGTGGGGGACCTGAGCCCTGCTACTGTCACCGTACCCGATTCCCAACCAGACTGGGGGCTCTGCCCAGGACGGAGGCCTGGATGAGGGCTTGGACATGCTGATCTGGTGAAGGACAGATGGTGAGAGTCGTCAGTTCCCCCCTTATGTGTGAATATGTGATTAGAGATTCATTTTAAGACTTAAAAAACAGGTTTATTCATCCTTTTATTTAACAGTCGACAGTGAAAAAGAATGCCATGTCTTTCACTTCCTTACCTCTTCCAGGCTGCCTCCTGCCTGATTGGACAGTGAATGTGTACGGGGCCGTCGGGGAGGAAACAGGGACAAACTGGTGCTAACCTGACGCCGTACTCGACTACAGTTATTGGGCAACTGCAAAGCACAACGTTTATGAAAGTCCAAACCACAACCTGAAGAGAGGGTGGGCAGAAGAGACAGACTGGAGTTTAAAGCACTTAAACATTTCAAAGCTTTATATGTAAAGCTTTTTAAAGTGCTGGATAAATGTGAATTAGTATTTCTGAGAGACAGAGAAGCTTCACAGTCAGTTTTGTCAGCGGCTGCAAGTGTTACATTAGATATCGGTGCATGGAGTGTCTCGGCTGTACGCCGGATAGTGACACCTTACCATCACATTTTAATCCCTGTCGAACGAGGCCCCACAGCATTTCTCCACAGTGGTGACAGAAAGTGGGAGTCCTGTACGACTGGACCACCAGGGAGTGCGGACGCATCCTCATCTCGGTCACTGACGCCGATGCTGAGTCAGATTAAAATAAGAGAGATGGTGTATAACACTGTTGTACAGTTGTACAGCACGGTATTATACATGCAAAGTCTGTGTGAAGAGTTTCCCTCAAAAATAAGACTAAGCAATAAGATTAGGGTGCTAGGGGATAAACAGATGAACACGCTATAGACTGTGGGCCTCTGACCTGCAATGATGACGTCGATGAGGTCTCCATCCTGCAGCTCGTCGTTGTCTGTCAGGCGTTGCAGGCGCAGCTCTGAGGCGGGCTGATGTCTGAACAGGAGAATCTTCTCCCCTACGCCCACCACGCTGCAGTCTGGAGCCTGAACACACAGACAGTCACAGTCTTCTTCCAAGAAGCCAGCTAAATCTAAAGCTTTTTTGTGCTGCTAGAAAGCGTTAGATCCGCCTGCCTGTGTGAAGCTCCTACGTAAACCTCTGTGAATATACAAAACAGCTACACAGAACTTCATTACTTATTCAGCTCTTTCATCACTTTATCAACATCCTGTCCCACTTCAAACTAAATAAAATAAAATCCTTCACATAATACTGAGATACTTTTTTCTGAAGCTGACATTTCCACGCAGGCTTTATTAATTCGATACCAAATGTGATTGCAAGTCTACAGACAAAGATCTTGTGCGGAAACTCAGCTGGTTTGAATCCTGGCTGCAAAAATGAGGGGGAAAACAGTGCAGGGGAAGTAAACGAGACATCTGCAACCCCCCACATTAAATGTTTGTATGTTTCAGTAGATTAAAAGACAAATGTGTCAATGTGCAGAACTGCTTAGTATGGAGGAGATTTAAATGCTCCGTCACTGTTCACTGGTCAGAAAGAGATGGATTCAGCGCATCCTGGAGAGAAGTTTTAGAGGGACAGAAAAAAAGAAGACTTTTGTAAAAGTCAACCAATTCTGTAAACAATCTGTTCACCAAGTTAAACTGTGACCTACTTACAGGACCTACACTGCGCTCAGCAGACAGGAGATCAAAGATGATACAATCTGAAATCTGGTGACAAAAACTGCATCTTGAATCTGCCAGTTGTTATCGACCTATGCTGTATTCACACGTGAAAGGCATTAAAATACTGCACCACAATAAGCAGCACGGCTGTGAAATGGTTGTCAAGGTGCAATAAGTTGAATTAGTGCGAAGGAACGGAGGAATCAGTTCTCTGAATGGAGTCTGCACTGACACCCTGCAGTATTTGTGGCCACTTCACCTCTGATCAAATAATGTGCTTAAAGATAATAACAACTGAAATTCTGGTGATTTTTTTTATGTTTAACAGAAACGAGTGAAGGATTTGGAGCCTTTGGAAAAATATAAAATGACTCTAAAATAGTTAGACATTAGGAGATGAAGGGTTTTCTTCCAGGAGCGACACACACACACACACACACACACACACACACACACACACACACACACACACACACGTATACAGTGCGTGACATATCTGCATGCAGTGTGTAGACGCACGCTTCAGACCCTGCTGACCCGCTGCCTGGAAACTCGAGAACAGATCAAAGTTCAAAGGAGCGCTGGTGTGAGCGAGGCAGACTGTGTGTGTGTGTGTGTGTGTTAGAGACGGGTGGGAGAGGCTGTGGTTGGAAAGTTTGCTAAGTTGGTGTCGACCACATACTCTCTGTAAGTAAGGCAGTACGAAGACCAGACCAGCTGACACTGAGACAGAGACAAACACCAGCGGCACATGAACATCTTCATCTAATCTCGACCAGTTTCAGTGCACCATTATTTTTCTACTGACTGTAGGTTTAAATATCAAGCTTATTAATCCTGTCTTGTTTTTATTACCAACTTCTCTTCCCCAAGTTCTTAGAAATATACCATAAAGTTTAAATGGGGGGTTTATATGAGCTTTTATGGCGTCAATGTGACATTTTAGACACAAGATTTTTCATTTTTGTCCTAAATCCTGAGTCTGACTGCGTCGCAGACAAAAGAAAAATGACTTAACTGCTCCAGAGCTGGTTTAACAGCATAAAAGATGAATCAGATGTGAAAACAAAGGGGATCCACTACAACATAACTCTAAACTCTGCGTCAGACAACAATGCAGGAACTTAGTGGTTTCTCAGAAACCACATTTTAAATAGTAACCTACACAACCCTCCTCCGTGACTATGGTGACCTTTTTAAGTCCACTTCCTGACAGCTTTAAGAGCCGATACGTCAACTAAACATTTTCCAAGTGGGAAGGGTGTTAAGGGTTAGATAGAGGATATCTTCATACACAGATGTGCAATTCAAGCAAGTGCATTCTACAAACTTGTTTTTAAAAAAATGTATCACTAATAATGCTTTTTAGCACCTTATCGCTCACTTTGTTCTTATGGAGCTGCTGAAGATGTGGGCTGACCTCCATCCCGACCAGTGTCGTTACATCTTTCAGTGCCAGATTTGACCTGCAGGAGTGAAACTTGAACCAACCAAAGTTTCAGTTTTAACCGGATGTACTGTTACTTTTAAAAACTGCTATGTGTGAACGTGCCTACCTGCCTGGGGTTTGCAATACAGAGAAAAGGCTAATCTAAATGCTCCTTTGTGGCCATCTCCACCCATCTCATGCTCTAAGCGGATTAAAACAGACAAAAACCTCAAGATAATTCACTCAGCCTGGGTTGTTAAAAGGGGAACAACAGTTCCCATCATGCAACTCTTTCACTCTACCTTCTAATAAAACCCCACACCTCCAGTTTGCAATGTAAACTTTCAGTAAAAACGTCTCACAAAGTCTCAGCCCAGGCCTCGTGAGGTCCTTCAAAACGCTTCAGGACGGCAGTATGCAACGAGTCATTCATTACCTTGCGCTCTATGATCTCTGCGGCCAGCCTCCTGGCATGGCGGTAGCTCAGGTTGCCAGCAGGGACTCGAACCACCTCCCTGAACAGGCCGAGCTGGAACTGGACCAGAGCCGGCGCTGCGAGACTGGTGGGGCTGGAGGGTGTCACTGCGGACATGGAGAAAGATCCTGTGGCGGGATGGGATTCGTTTGTAGATCATTACAGGAACATTATCAAAACTATTCATGGTCTCTTCAAATAAATCACATTATATGCTATTGTATCACTGATTAGATATTTGCTTTAAAAAAAACAGCTGTTGATGATATAATAAGTATTAGGTGTGAAATAGTCACTGATTCAATCTCAATTTGGTTGAGAAAAAAGTGTCTTCAGTCATCAGTAACAGTACAGTCACAGCTGTCTACCAACTGCTGGATCATTTTTATTAATGGACTCACCAGTATGAAATAGAAAGTGACACATTTTAATTAGGCAACACCTTTTTTGTCTCTAAAAAGACAAGACTTCTAGAGTTTAACATTGATCGGTGGAGAAAACATTACACTGTTAACGATCAGGATGTCATTGCTCTACATGAAGACTCACATCTGAGCAGGTCTTTTTTAAAATTTCCTGTAACCAAAATAAAAACAGTGACATTTCAAATGAAGACACGCAACATGCGCAGCCTTACTTTGTAATCCCGGTTCATTCAAGCGCCGATCTCTCACCTCAAACGCAGGATCGTATTGCAGTTATGCAACAGCGGATCAATCCACAGCTGTGCTGCCGATTCTCAACATGAACTCTGGTGGGTCTGGTTTCCTTTTTGTGGAGCTCGGCTGCCAATGAGACAGGAAGTCGCAGAGAGTGAGAAACTCACCTCTGTGAAAGCTGCGACGGCGCAGCCTATGGTTAACACCCAAGGGCCCGGCTGTGAAAACTCACACTTATGCTCGTGCACACACACGCACACACACACACTTTGATATGGTCAATACAAAAGACAAAAACTTCATCTGCACAGTTTCTGACAGCAGTGAAGAGAATGAAAACGTACGAGAGACAGAATCAGTTTGAAAAGTGGATTTTGTGTTTATTGAACTTTTGATAAAATACACGTTAGGTTGGCCCTTTCACAATAAGATCCATCAAATCATCAGCAATACAGGAGCGAATAAGTCCCTCACACATATACAAGACCCTTAATACCACAACATTAACCATCCGTGGCTCTGAGTGAATCCACTGATCTCAGAGAAATAAAGATCTGATCTATCTTTGGATCAAAATCTCCATCATAAACAAGAACTATCTTTATTTACGGAGTTTGCAATTCTATTCCAGAAATATCCAGAACAGCGCCAACTCTGAACCTGGTCAACAGGTGGCTGATCAGAATGGCTGATTAGTATTGGTATAATAGTTTGGTGTGCAGAGGAAGCCACAGTCGGGAAAAAGGAACTTTTTTTTTTGGAGAACTACAAATTAGTGTTAAACTAACTTTTGTACACAGCTACATGGTGTTGAGATGGTGATTAAAGGACATTTCCCATCATTCCTATGTGTGTGTGTGTGTGTGTGTGTGTGTGAGAATGTGAGAACAAGTGGCATACAGTAAACATACATAGAAAGGTTGTATACGGATAATTCTGTACATTATTTGCTGCAAACGACACTTAAAGCACTTTTCCTGCCGCAACCATCTTTCCAAATCACTTTCCATCATTTCTTTTTTGCTTTGACACACTTTCTCTACTCCTTCGTTCCTTCATGCCCGTATTTCTTCATTACTACCCAACACCGGCGCCACCTCGCACATTCAACACAATCACAAGCTGATAGAATAATAAGCACTTTTTTTAGACTCAGCATTGCGACAAAAGATGCCTTCAAGAAGATGACTGCAGGTTATTTACGGCATGTTGCAATGGTGTGCACGCACCATCGTGACAAGGTGCCTTTACAACAAACCTGCATCTTTCTATTTCTAAAATCTGACTCAGATTGTCAAGATTAACCTTCTTGTATTAGAACATTTGGGATAAAAAATTAAACAATCACTTGACAATCTGATCACAGTTGATGTCACAACCTGCTGAGCCCGATTTCGACTTCACACAATAAGACGTGTACATTCTGAGGACTGGTCTCTTGGTATTGGTCTTATTTTGGTGGAGCAAACAGCACAACAAGAAAATCCAGCGTAAATGCCACCAGACCCCGACGATCTACATAAAAATTCAACATTCAAATAACCTGTTTTCAGTACCTTCAACATAAAAGAGTCCAAACAGGAAAAAGCATCAGCACAACAAAATCCATTGAGGGCGGATGCTCATCGGTCAGATTTCTTCAAGTGTTTGATTACGACTGATGAAATCCGTCCCAGCCAGCATTAAAAAACAGAACAGTGAGGATTGTTTTGTACAAAATGGTACATACTCAGCAACAGTAAATGAGGGACAACAAAACAAAAAGCAACAAAAGAGGAATCCTGTTAAGTAAACAAAAGGTCATTAAGGTAGTTACCCATATTTTTAAATGTGGGTTGATTATGCCTTGAATATCCTGGATTAATGATTGTAAACAAATTACATCTAAATATCTTTCACAGCATTTTCCTTCAATGTCATTCAGACTTATGGCTGTTTGGTAAAATCCTGGCAGAAGGTACCTGAAAGGAATGATTATAGTCTTAAATTTAAACTTCCTGTTTTACCACATAGGTAGAATTTAGAAGGGCGATTCAGATTTATAATTAGTAATGGATCTCTTACAATTTCAAATTAACTTTCTGGCCCAACTTTCTTTCTGGTCTGACCAGTACAGGACGCAGAAGAAACTATAATACACAGTACTGACAATCTCAAAGTGCATTCTAACAGCAGATTTCAGTGATTGAGGTACTAAATTTATCGGCCAAGTGCCAATTTCAGTGTTTCCTTTATTTTTCTCTCCACCTCGCCTTCTTTTCCAGTCTTTCCCCTTCATACAAGTAGGATTTTCTCCAACTGAGACGCTCTTTAACCCAATCGCGTGTAAACAAAAAAACAAAAGAAGAAGAAAAAACTCAATGTGCACTATATACAAAGAATGAAATATCAAATAATTAAATAAAACTGTATATACATAAAAAAACAAGAAGGCAAAAGTGAGGTTTAAATGGTTAGTGCTAATGTTTTTTGAAAATCCTCAAAGATTGCTTGTGTTCTTTTTTTATACCTCTGCTTTCTCTGATAAAACCTAAGCGGACAGTACCATTTTTTTTACCATCGGTGATACGTATTCGATGTCTGGCTAGCATCGGCAAACACTTCATGCTACTGGTGAAATATGCAGAGTACAGAGCTTCTCTCTGAACTGTAGCCGGAGTACACTGAGCCTACCTAAGGTTGAGTGTCTGCACATGAGAGTGTGGTTCGAAGAAACAATGTGAATACGATGCTTTGCTACGGTGCTAAACACGAGGCGTTCAGGTGCAGACATTCCACTTCCTAGTAAGCAGCATGCTGATTAATGTGTATCTAAATATTCTCTTCTCTGATTGAGGGCAGCGGTTTGTACAGCGAAGCAGCAGCGGCAGAGACTGTGTCTTACAGGATGACGTTTAGTGTGGTGGTGCTTTTTTCCCCAGTGTTCTTTTAAAAAATATGCTGCAGGTGCAAGTGTCTGATCTCGCTTTAGGTGTGTTTGTTTGATCAAACCAAGCTGCACACAGCCTCTCCTCTTCGGGCCGCTCTGCCTCTCCCCAGCCCCGCCTCCTGTCTCTGTCTAGCCTATCAGGGAGCTGCGTCTGGATAGGTCCACGTTGCTGGCGCTTAGTCCCCTGCAGTCTGAGAGTCCCGAGTTGGCGTCCTAAAAACAGACCAGTTAATGTTATAGCGATATCTGTGGCTGCATAAGACCACTGTGAGCTGGTGTTTGATTCACTGGATTAGGCGAAAACAGATACAGTGATTTAGCTATTTCATCTGTAAACAGTCTGTCAGCGTAACTTTTGAACGTTAACAATATTCCAGTATGAAAGTCAAGTTAAATCATGTGCTGCGCTGAAGCAGGTGTGATGAACGCATAAATGAAACTTGCTCGTACCTGTGTGGTCTCCTCAGTGCTCTTGTTGAGGAAGTTGAGGGAGCTTGCTCTCTTCATTCTGAGCAAAACAACACAATCAAACAATGAGCCTAAGTCATTAACAACACATCACAACTGTTCTGAAAATTAAATAAATAATGTGTTAGGTGTAAACTACATAAAATAAATAAATAAATAAATAATATTCTAAGCTTTAATCCTGTGTTAATGTGTTAATTGCAAAAACGGATCTTGAACACGTGTGTACAAAAGTGTATTTGGGTAACTAGCTAGCCCCACCTGTCAGATATAAAAAGTTAGCTTGTTAGTTGTAGCAGCTAGCAAAGTAATAAGGGGGAGAAGAAGCGTGTGTTTGGATGTCAGCTGGCAAAAATGTTGTTTATGTTTTCAAAGATGTTGTAGAGGTTTAATACATTCTTGTCTTCCTCATCCTCTTCCTCCTGATGTACAAACAGGTGTGAAGGCCAACAGATATCTACTGTTCAGTTACTGCATCTCTGTATTCACTAAACACTTCTTGCATGTATTCAACGTAGTCACAAAAAGCGCTCTGCAGAGCTGTTTCTCTGTTTGTGCTACTGTAGAAACATGTTGACTTTGTTGTAAGAGGACCGGCAGTGAATGTAGATATAAACGGCTCATTCTAAGGTAATAAAAACAAACTGTTCATTATGTTAGGTCTTAATACACCACTAAACACATAGTTATGGATATTATATTGCATTTCTGTCAATAGATTCTCCTAAATATTGCACACTGAAATACATTACATTACAATTGTGTAAGACGCCTTAATTCACGCTTCACTGTGACTTTAAGGATGAAAAAGGCTGGGTAGGGAAGCCTAAAAGGGCCAAACTAAAACAAGAGCAGCAACTACATCTTTAAGTTCCAACATAATGACACATGACTGCTGCTGAAAAGATATGGTGGATTAATTCATAGATTGAACAACATTTTTTTTTACTGACAACCATGTTAATTATTGCCATTTATCCAAGAACGCCAATGATTCACAGGTTCCAGCTTCTCAAATGTGAAGCTTTGTGATTAAAAATGCTATTTCCAAGGTCAAGAATGAACAAGCTCATTATAAAGTAACTGTCTCTGGGTTTTGTTGGTCAGACAAAAGAAACAATTTGAAGAGCCTTGAGCTCTGGGGACCAAGATTATAATCGTAAACAAAAACTTAAAATAATGAGAACCAGGTTTAAAAAAACATTTTTGTTAACTGAAATAAAATAAAACATGGCTTTACAAAAAAAAAACAACTAACTGAAGCTGTATTGTCTTGTTTGCAATACTACCTAAAATAAACTAAAATAACTGAGTAAATGTCTTTAGTTTTCGTCTGTGTCAATTTAATTCATGGGGTCTACATCAGCCTGGTATTTTGGGTGGATCATCCAGTTTCTCAGCTGTTATACTTTTTAGTTTACACCCCCTCGCCTGGCACCATGGCAGGTCCCATAGACTAAAGCGAACACTGAAACTAGTAAAAACTAAAACACACACACTAATCTTACCCTGGGTTACGGGGTTCTTGTGGTCCGCTTCCCTGCAGCTTCTTCACAAGCATCTCGCTGCTCCTTCTCAGGGCGTCACGAATCTTCCCGAAGGAGCCGCTGCGACGCAGAGACCCATTCCCATCCTGAGAAAAGATGAGCATTGACTTCAGACATTAACTATTCAGGATTGCCTGTTAAGTCTCGTCACACTAGAAAGACTGGGCTCCCTTTTGACGTTTCTGGTTTAATCTCAGCTATGAGCTAAGTTGCCCCGCTGAAGGCCAATTCTACATCTACTTGTCAAATAACTGCATCATTAATACGACTCTTTCTGCCTTGTGTGCATGGTTTCGTTGCCGTGTACTTTACGTGATGAAATTAGTAATACTAACTGACCCCGTTCCATTCGGCGGAGTCGTCGCCCTCATTCTCCCCCCGCTGGCCCCCCGGCCCATTCATTCCTTCCCTGCTGTGTCGTCTGTCTCCGCTTCCCGCTCCCCCGTCCTTCAGCAGCTCCACCACCTTACTCTGGTTAATGGCATCAATTCCCTGCGAGAGACACAGAGAGGACACACACAGCAAGAAAAACAAAGATTGGACAACAGTGATTAAAGGGATTAACAATAGCTCACACAGCAGGTCTACCTTATTTACACATTAGCTTCATGACTGATCTTCAAACTACCTTTGCATTGTTTATGTGCTAATAAATCACAGCTGGAATGCCCCGTTGAGCTTAAAAGAGCCCAGACGACTAATCTAACAGCAGTAATTCAACCAATCACGCAGTGGCCTGTGTACCTGTTTACGTGACTTGCTGGCGCACTCCTCCAGTGTTTCTGCTGCCTCCAGTTTGCCCTGACGACGGTACAAAGCTCCCAAGCTTTTGAGAGTTGTGTTCACAGTGGGGCTGCAAACAGACCAATGAAGACATATCATGTTTATTTACTTTTTAAATGTGTGTGCCCAGATATTTTACTCAATACACATATGTTTAAATGGGTATTTCTCAACTAACTTAATCTTTGCTGCATTCAACGTCAATAAAACAAAATTGAATTGAGCCATAAGATGGTTTTCGGGAATTGCAGCAGTAACATCACAGTACTGTAATACAAAGTTTAGCCAAGTCACAGCCAAGGTTAAACAGTTTGAAGAGCCGGCTCCTTTTATATGAGTTGGATATTAACCAGCGTGAATATTTCAAAGCCAAAATGTGAATGGAGATGAGAACAAACAATGAACTCTCACGTAGCTTTAAGCATCTGATAACTCACTGAAATCTATTTTAGCAGCAGGACTTTTTTTCACATTTTGTTTACCAGGACCAAAATAGCACATTTTTAACTGTCTCCCATGTTACACTCCAATATCAAAAAGGCGCTGATGACACCTGGACTCGACGCATTAAAACGCATCTCAAAAAGACCGACTTAATAGTCTTTTTCACATGAAACGGATAAATAAATCTGTCCTGGGCGAGTACCAGCACTCCCTGCAGTACACCTGCACACAGAAAACACTGTTTACACTGGATATCATTGTATTTGATGTGTTGGATGAACTATCTTTGTGTTTCTTTTCTTTTAATGACATCACATCTTCCAGGTTATTTTTGACATAAATGGTCAAACAATGTAGGATTTTATTCGCGAAACCTTTGGCAACGGACAGTTCAATTAAAAACGTGTGCACCCTGACTCCTACATGCTTCAAACGTCTGACTCACCTGTCCACCTTGCAGGCCTTATACCAGCTCCCATACTCCACGTATGGGCCAGAGTCCTTGCGCTTACCCTAAGAGAGACAGTGACAGAGAGAAGGACAGAGAAAAGAAAGAGACAGAGATCAAGATGAAAAGAGGCAGTGAGCAGGAGCAGCCAAGTATGAAACATAACTCTATTAAACAGCCTTTTACTGCTGTCCTCCATCATTCTTATTTTGCAGTCCAGATATTTTCCATAATAAGCCGTCTTCCAGCCACTGAGGATGGAAAAGGTCAAGCTAAAGGACGGACCTTGCTCTCCTCTCTCTCCTCTGCGTGCATCCAGATCGGCTTGTTGTCATCTGCAAAATGAGGACAGAAAACAAGAACTTGTAACTGCTATATGACAGACAAGAACAATGTCATGTGTAACCTAAGAAAACAAGTGAGGAAAAGAATAAATGAACGAATTAGAAAATAAAAAGGATCCCTGGACTGACCTACATTTCAAAGTGAAGCCTCTCTGTCCATGTAAACACATGTGATTTTACAAAAAAAACAAAACAAAAACACGCGACTGCCTTTCATCAAACTCTTGCAATGCCAAATTCCTGGCAAGGCCCTGTCTCATGCCGGGCATGTGAGCACATAAGGGTTTGATGGGCTTAGCGGCAGCGGGAGAGAAACATCTACATTAAGCCGCTTCGCACGCTTCGATAGCACGGAATAATCCCCTGACCTGCTGAGAGCACCGAAGGCGAAGGCAGGGATCAGGGTGTGGCCAAAACAAAAAACCCGGATCCCAAAACACAGCAACTGTAAAGGGAACTGAAAATGGGGCAACTGGACATGTTGACGCCAGCTTTTAGCAAACAGGAAAGATTAAAAGGATCCTCAGTAATATTAACAGGACAATCATGCGCATATTTGTCAGGACATGGAAATTATAATAGTTTGGGCTTTTTCCTTTTCAGTCACTTCCTGGTAATATTACAGGTCCGTAAGACAGTCTAAAGCCTGATCCACATCCACCAGAACAGTCTGCACTCTAAATGACTTTGTGATTATGTCCCCTCCCGTGCGGCTCAGCAGTTTAAACGGAGGCCCGACTCACTGTTGACGGAGCCAAACTCCTTCTCGTGTGCCCTGGTCAGGATCTCTTTGTACAGAGCCTCAGCGTCTTTGAACTTCCCCTGCTTCAGGTAGCACGTCGCCTGTGGAGAAGCGACACATCATTTATTCATGTGTCTAAACTGGAAAAGCTTCTGGGCAAAAACGTATAATTGTGTCATCAGGATAAGATCGGAATACAGAAGAGCAGAAAACACAAAAACAAGCGTTCACTATTGGCTGTCAAATGAAACCTCTCTATTATTCTGCGGGTACTTAATGACCCCACCAGGTTATTTTTGGTCTTGGCCACGTTGGGGTCATCGGCTCCCAGTTTGGACTCGTAGATCTCCAGGGCTCGTCTGTAGTAGTACTCCACCTCGTCATACTTGCCCTGGTTCTGACACAGCAGGGCCAAGTTGTTCAGCTGCTTGGCCACATCTGGGTGGTACTTCCCCAACACCTGGAGACAGATCATGATCAAATGGAGCCTTTCATTATTGTTTGCATGTGTCCTTTATTTAGATAGAAGGTTTGGCGTTCTGCAGAAGATATGTTCTGCATTTAGGGTTGGCTGTTTGGGTTTTTACCTTCTCTCTGATCTCCAGCGCTCTCTTGCAGAGAGGTTCAGCCTCCTTGTACTTGCCCCTCTTGCCGTACAGAACAGCCAGGTTGTTGAGGGTCGCGGCCACAGCTGGATGATCCTTGCCCAGCGTCTTCTCTCTGATGGCCAGGGCGTCATTCAGGAGGTGAGCTGCTTCTTTGTACTTGTTCTGATCCCTGGAGGCCAAAACGATACAACAGCACATCATTAAAGATCTCAAATTTGATACCAACTATAAAATGTTTGTCTCTCTCTCTCTCTCAAGCGCCCCACCTGTACACCAAGGCCAGGATGTTGAGCATGGTGGCTACGTCAGGGTGGTCGTGTCCAGACGTCTTCTCCAGGTCCTCCAGGGCTTGTTTGCAAAGCGGCACAGCCACCTCGTACCTCCCCTGTGAGGCGTACTGGATCACCAGGTTGTGGAGCGTTCGGAGGCGGGCCGGGATCTCGTAGCCTCCCTGCTGGGCCGCCACCTCTCCGCTGGGCTGGGCTGCGGGACAGAGAGGGGCATATTAAAGTGTCTTGCTCTCCATCTGTGATGGCACTGTTAAAGTCAAACAGAAACTTATTCTCCAACTTCTTAGGTCTTTAACAGTCCTGCTCTCAAAGCCATATTTCTGCTTTCCATTTATTTATTTCTGGTTTCTCTTACAGTCTCTATGTGTGAAACAGCCTGTGTAGATGTATATGAGAAGCATTAGGTCCATCAAAGGCATTAAAGAATGTAATGCCACAACCAAGCAGGACAAGAGGAGGATATTCAATCAAACCCACGCCCAGCTGCCATCATCTGACATTTTATTATATTAATTCTGATCTGCTGATGTCCAGAAACAGGAGAAAATCTAATTTGTTTGAGCACTCCTGTTTCCTTTGCTCACTTTGTCTCTGATTTCTCCTTCCACTCGCTTCAAGGACTTTTCTACTCTTTCCTCTGCTTCCTTCTGCCACAACTAGGGACAGGCATCCAGACCCGGTCACTTTCATGGACTGCCAAGACCTGCTACACTGACCTAAAGTACTTCTGTTTCCATTCACGGACCATGGCCGACCATTTGAGCAAAAGCTTCACTTTAGCTTCACTAAAAAAGATGAAACAGCAAAATACAACACCTGCTGTAAAGATATTTGGTGCAAGGGAGGAAGCGCCTCCATCATGATGAAGCATTTACTTCAACACGGCATGAGTCGCACCGCTAGGACAGAAACTCCTTTCACTTGAGCCATGAAGGGAAGATGAGCAAAGAGGAAGTGGATGACAGTCAACGAGCAGTGACAAGAACTGTGGTGAAGGGTTTGAATCAAGGCTGAGATTCGATAAAAAAAACTTAACCCCAGCGTCTACTGTAAATTAGAATGACGACATAATAGAAAGTTACTCCTTAACATCAAATGAAGCAAAACTAAAAGAAAATGACTGACGTAAAGAGATAATTTGTTATCCAGGAAGAGCACACAGAGAAGGTCAAATCAGATGTCAGAAGAATAATGAACTAAAATGATCATCGCAGCAGAGCAAGAGATCTTTATATGTTATTAAAAGTTTTCTTTTTATGTTATTGCTAAACGTGAAGTTGACTTCCAAAATGAAATAAAGGCATTAATGAGCATTTAGTTATTAATAATTAAAGAGACCAAGGGGCACTGACTGGTTGACAGGGAGGAAAGTTAAACAAGCCCTTCATCGTTAACATGCTGCTTAAGCGACATTTTCTATTCCCCTTTACTGACACAGATTCACAAACCCATGTACCAGCCTGAGTTTCTGTTTAGACAGAAATTAACCAAACCACAGCTGCTTTAAATAAAAGTTTAGCATCCCATCTGAACTGGAACACATACAACTGCAGGACTGCAACTTACACAGGCAGCTGCCTGTATGAACACCTGAGAACAACTTGTGCCTCAGTGTTTAAATTACTCTTATAGTTCAGATGAGGCCTGAACGTTTCAGGTACTGGAAGGACTGACTGTGTGAGCTCTGAGTGGTTTTCTTTCACACTCCACACATTAAATAGAAACAGCACTGGTTCTCTTCCTTAACTTGCATTACTGCAGATATAATTACATTCTATAAATATAGCAGCAATTAAAAAACAGCAAGTAATTTCTGGCTCTGCTGATCAGCTTTAGTTTGTGGTTTTCTTTAGGCTAAATAGTTAATAATCAATAGCAAATACATTTCACTTTGCAGCCATAGTTAAGGTTCAGACTGACAAATTCACAGTTTGGATAGCAACGAAATCCTTTCTATACAGCAAACATGGATTTTTTTGGTTATCTGACATTTTATAAAGCACATTATTAATCGAATGATCTAAAATAAATTATCTGGAGATTAATTGATAATGAGAATAATGGTTACTTGCAGCCCTACTGTGACAGCAAAGCTAAGCTAAGGCCTGCCTGAGGTCTAATAACTGCCGCTGATGTCATACCTGGACCCTGGTCATCATCGTTGGGGAACAAGTCATCCAGGCTGTCCTTTGAAGTGTCTCCTCCTCCACTTCCGCCGCCGCCACTGGAGCTCTGGTTCTTCTCCTCCGAGGGCGAGACATCATCGTCGAACTTCTTGATCTGGTTCATGAACTCCAGGTGCTTCTTCTCCTCCTCCAGCTGGGCGACGCTCTGCTCACTGCGCTGCAACTTGTGCTGCGTCCCCGCCAGCTCATCCCGCAGCCACTGGTTCTCCTGGCAGAGGCGGCGCACCTGAGCGCGCAGCTTCTGCTTCTCCGACTCCACGGCGCTCAGGTGGCTCGACAGGGCGATGATCACCTGGGGGAAAGGGGAAATGAAAATATAAATGAAACTTCTCCAAGCTGATCAAAAAGCATCCCATACAACAAAAGAGGAGAGTCTCTCACCTGTGCCTCTCCCAGGCCCAGCTCAATGGCCTCCAGACTCTTGCGGAGCAGCCCAGATTTCTCCTGGGCGGCGGGCGGCTGGGTGCAGTCCAGCAGCGAGTTGAGGAGCTGGGCGTGTTCGCCGCGCAGCGTCTCCAGGCCCTGCATCACGGCCTTAGTGTTGAGGACAATCTCATCCTGGCTCAGTCGCTCCAGGGCTTCTTCACGTGGATACACCATGGTGGACATTGCCTGGTTTCATACACACTGCGGGGAAAAAAAAGGAAACACAAGGATGACAAAGATGTTTTATCAGTGGGATCGGAGGTCTTTTTGCTAAGTGTGCATTGTCTTTGTCCTCTCCTGCTCAGTGCAACCACATCCTTTATCTGTTTGTCCCTGAGGTCAAGACGAGGACGGGACAAAAAGAGAGAACAGATGAGATAAGACAGGAAGAAAAGAGGAAAGAGAGGTGGGGGAGGACAGAACAAATGAAATAGGATACATTAACGATGAGGGAGGGAGCACATAAAGAGATGGTGGATGAGAAGAAGGTCAATAAGAAAGAAAAACAAACTAAAAGTAGAAGACAATAAATACAACACAGACTTATTCTTACAGGTCTTATGATCATGTCAAATGTTGTTCTCCAGATGTAAGAAAACATGTTTATCAACAACGAATGTTACATCATCATGATTTTAATTGTTTTTTCAATGAAAATGAAAATTGTGTTGCAAAAAGTATCATTCCCACGATTCTGTAATCGCAAATCACAATTTTTTACAACACAACTATGAAATCAATTGCCAAATATTTCAATAATCGATTTTTTAGAAAATAAAAGTCACATTTCTCTGATTCCAGCTTCTTAAATGTGAATATTTTCTGGTTTCTTTGCTCCTCTATGACAGCAAACTGAATATCTTTGGGTTGTGGACAAAACAAGACGTTTGAAGATGTCATCTTGGGTTTTGGGACAGTATGTGCCAAAAATAACAGGTAGACTGCAGGGAAAACAACCTTAATGAAGAAAACATTGGAAACGGTGACAACGGGAGGACGTTAACACTCCTGAGACACGTTTACTGCACGATAGCACATTTAAATTTAATACGTATGATTACAGAGGTGTAAAGAGCTGGATAGAGAATAGTAAATATATTATTGCTGGAGACTCCCTAAAGTGTATCCAGTTCTGAACATAAAGTATTTTCTTTGTCTTTCTCTACAAATTCAAAGAGATCAACAGCTAAATATTATTTTCCCATTTCATCATTGCAACACCTTGGGAAGTTAGACTAGGTGGAAAGCGATAAGGTGTGTGTGTGTGTGTGTGTGTGTGAGAGAGAGAGTCGTATATGGATAGTTAAAACCCTTTCAGATTACTACAAGAGGATTCCTCCGAGCTTGAACCTGACGCAGCAGCTGCCAGTGATCATAAAAGCCAATTAAAAGGAGACACTGTCACTCGACAGGGCTGCTGCTCCGAGGAGAGACTCAGATTCAGAGGCGAAGCGATAATGTCAAAATCAAATATCACAGAGAGATCTAAACCGGAGCACGAGTGTTGAATCTGCACGGATGACATTATCAGCTGAACGAGAGATTTCAGTACAGAAACCCCACAGAGGCGCTTAAACTCATTTAGAAAAATGACAGTTTGTCCCCCAGAAAGTTTACTTGTTAACTGTAAAATGTCCGACTCACTACATATCTTGGTCACAATATATATCGGGTATCGGGCTTTCAAAACCCATGGGTCGGGCTCTTATCTAATGTTTCAATGTTTAGCTTAATTCACTAAGCGACTACTGACCTCACCAGACAAACCTGAATGTAAACTCCTGTATCAAAATATTTTTGATTTTGATTTTTGATTCACTACCTTAAGATTGATCGTGTGATTCGAGCTGCAACTAAAGAAATCTTAATTCATCCTTCCATTTTTAGTATTAATCATTTAGTCAGTAAAATGTCCTACAGCCCAAAAGTGACGTATTTGTATTCCTTGTGTTTGTCCGATAAGCAGTTTATAAAAAAAAGAAACAAAGATTTTTAATTCACAATTACAAAAAAATCCTGATAAAGCAGCCTGTGCTTACATCTGAGGAGGTGGGTCGAGCATAACATTACTTCAACAACAATTCAAAATAGTTTTCAATAAATCAATAAATCAACTTGTTAAAAGGCCACATGTGGTCAAAGTTTGGGTTGGACTATTGCTGCTTTCAGATGACATCTCTCCTGAACAGCGATGGACTGTAAAAAGAAACCATCAGTGATGATGAGTGACCACACAGGTGCAGAGGCCTTCATGGTCCATTTTGTCAGCTGCCACAAACAGATACATTCTGAATATATTCGTAATGTAGCCTTTAGGAAAAGACAACTGTCAAGCTGTATTTTTATATACTAGTTTCAATGTTCAGTATATCAACATGCATGTCCATTGGCAGACAGATCCAGGCAGATAGATTTGGCCCAGGAAATAGTCACTTTTTCTCCTGAGCATGCGGGTCTAAATATTGAGCAGCTGTAAATGAAACGATTGCAGCAGCAGCAGGAGGACAGAGGAGACAATTTTGCATCATCGTGACTTTCTCCCTTTTCCTGCTTTGATGGGGGAGGCGCACCTGTTCTCCCCTCCCTCCCTCCCTCTCTCTCTCTGTCTAGCTCTTCCACCCCCTCCCACCCGCCTCACACACTGACTGCAATGCACCAATATTCACACTTCCCTTTCCAAGTCCGCCGTTAGCTAAACGCAGAGAGAGAAGCTGTGAAACGTTAAAACTAATGCTGTCACTCAATGGTGCAGCTTTAATGTGACTGTTATAACGTTAGGTGCGCAAACAAATAAATGAGCCGGTGGATGCTCGAGGCCTGTGGCCCGGGAGGGGCGGCAGCGTTTGGCTTGGCAGCAGATCAATCAAGGTGACCGACACAACAGAGAGCACTGTTCATAAAAAGGACAACGCCGAAACAGATTATTCGTAAAATCATCGCTATTTACTGCAAATGCGTTCAAATGTCTGGTTCCGACGTGTAACCTGTTTGTAAACAGTGCAGGCCCGAGCACCGACATGTAACACGATGCACACGGATACACAGTACACCATGCGACTGTACATTGTTCACTATATGCCCAGATAAGAATATAATACAATAAGGCACATTTAAAAAGTCATGCTTGATAGTAAAAACACTGGAGAGTGAAGACTGCAGATGACACATTCACGGACCTCGCCGAGGACGCAACTTAACGATTGATTTGACCTCTTTAAAAAAATCATATGTTTTAACTATATAACTACGACTTCATGCTCATTTAAATATTATTTATCCGTATTTTTACCTTCATCGAAGACAAGTGCGATGCTTTCTGTCCCTCGAACAAAGCAGAAGGACAATGTTGTGATGCTCCAGACAGACCAGTATCAAGTCCACTGATATAAAACAAACTGCTTCCGGATGTGTTTTTCAAAATAATAGTTAGAGCGACGCACAGTACCAAGATGGGGCATGCCAAACACGACTATGCAGGTTATCAGTGACAACGGGGTTATATTATTAAATGAAACACAGTGTTGTTATTACCAAAACGTTATTTAGCGAAGCAACTGATGCTAAACGGCTGTCAGTTATTAATGAAAGCTAACCGTTAAATCGTTAAATTAACGGCAGCTCTACTTTGAAGGGCGCTGGGTGCTGTGAACTGCCTTTGTTTTTATTTTACCTGTCTTGTTCATCACACGCTTCTTCTCACGTTATTTGGCCAGACAAGGTAACACCGGAATAGCTCCCACACCACTGAGTTTAGTTTAATACGATTACAATCCCAGTTGAAGTCTGTAATTCAGCTAGCTTATAACAGTTGCCTTGGCGAGCTCCTAACGGTAACGTTAACTAACTTATCCTCCTTCACCTTAATGTGAACTTACCCAGACTATCACTTGACAATGTAGAGGACGGCAAGAAAACTGTTAAAAGTGTCCACAGTGTTGGCCGTTACTGACTGGTCATCCCTAGCACTTTTATTTAGTAAAAACATTAACTGATGTTACCGTATATGTGTTTCAAATGTGAATGTGAAGCTGGGAGACAAAAAATGGCTGTTCTCCCAGAATCCGCGACCAAAGATGAAGTACAACATCGAGAAGATTCACTTTTGTCATTTTTCCCAAGCGGGGCGGGGAATTATCTTGCGCATGCGTATTGTCGAGTGTCGCTCCCAACTAGCATCTTCTGTAACTCTTTTCTCGTTGACGTTTTGTAGCTTTTTCATCAGTTGTGTATGTTGTGAGTTTAACAAAGATAAAATTATTTTGTTGCTATCTTTAAAGTACTAAATCCCCCTGAGGCTTTGACCACACGTTAATGGTTGCTGCTTTTGGCTTATGTTCTTTTAAACACAGGACAGTGAAACGTTTAATTGATAAGTTATTGCATTATCTCTTGGTTCTGATTATACACGATTCTTTAAAATGGATGGTTGCTCGTTAATCTTTAATTAAAATTAAATCAATTTATGGCTCCCAGACAAAAAACGAAACCGTTGTAGGTGGAAGTGAAGCCTCTTGCTTTGCTCGTGCTCTTCGTGTTCTGATGTCAGCAGAGGCCCCATCCACAGATGAAGGCAGCAGAGGGCAGCAGGGTAGTGAGAGGCCTGCTGTGCTCCACAGAACTGCTTCACAAGCATCATGTACACCATTTATTTACACTGTCACTCCTATCACTTTATGAAATGCTGTGTGTTTACCCTTTTTAATATTTTATTCCCAATAAAAGGCACTTTTATTCCTGTATCACCTGGAAAGCTATGATGAAAATGTGCATCATGTAAATATGATGGAATATGCCACATTGCACATATTCTATATTATTATTTTATATTTTTTTGTTTGAGTTTATAAAATACAAATTGTCTCCCTCTGTAATATGTTTAGACAACATAAATCCAGAGTAATTCACATGTAAATAGTCACACATTGTTTTGTTTTTTACAGTTTGATCACTCTTTTATAACTTGCATCAGTTTATTCCATATTTATATATTTTTTAATCTATTTATGTCAACAATATGTTTATGTCTAGTACCTAATCACCATAGCAAATTCCTTGTGTATAAAATACTACTTGGCAATAAAGCCTTTTCTAATTCAGATTCTGAAAATATCTCACTATTTGGTGTAATTGCAACGGGAAAATTAATGCATGATGAGTCAGAGCTCTGTGGAAATAGGTGTGATCTGAATTTTTATTGCAGGATACTAGCTTAAATATTTTTTCTTATCACCTTTTTGCAAACCTCATTTGTTCCATGACTTTTATGATTTTTTTGTTCAACTTTAATTGGAAAAAACTAACCATTATATTAATTAGCATTATATATTGCATTAATGAAAACAAACATACACACAACACACATCCTATATTTGAAAAACAAGAGACTGAGCTACAAATCAGGAATATTTTTATTTAAAAAAACAAATGAAACGATAAACACTTTCCATCCCACATCTGTTTGACTGACAAACATAATCATGAAAAAGCAGTACTACAAAATATGTCAAATTAAGAAAAACAAAAAAACAAACAAAACTAGAATACAATATAACAAGTACTATCTGGTATGTACAAGCATTATAGTTCATTGTAATTATTATTATAGGCAAAAGGCAAAGCTGAAGACTGCTGCTAAAGAAACAATGGCATGTGCAAAATTACTCTCCACAAGTCCACAAGCTGAGGACGCTCTGCTCTGAGCAGAACCTCGTCAGGCAGAAATCTACTGCTTTCATAGGCAAGTCCCGTTCCCATGAGGACAGACAGCACATTTACAAGCTGTGAGGGAATGGGGATAATATCATTTAAGGTGATTTCAGAAAGCTAAGCTTGTGGAAGCCTGGTGAAAGAGACTCATTGTCAGAGGGACAAATATCTGAAGACGGTGGAGAGAAAAGACACTGCTGATCACTGACAGAGGTTATTGATGGACCAAACAGCTCCTAATCTCTAACCACTAGACTAGTCAAGGACAGAGAGGAACCAGCGTTACACCGTCACAAACACGGGTCGACACAGGTACAGAGGTACAGGTAAAAACACACAGGAACAAGTTCAAGACTTACATACAGAACCACCAGCGTTTTTAAAGAGACTTTAGAAAAACATGTAAACAGTAAGAATGAAGGGAAAAAAGGTAGAAAGGTGACAAAGACAAGTAAAGCTGCAGAACGTGGCTGTGATTTGAAACAAAACAAAACATTCAGTCCCTCCAAACATTGAAATGATGACTTTAAAACAAGGATCACTTTGTTGTTAATGTGTTTTTAGATATCAGCAACCCACAAACCTCACAAATCTATCTGAATATAGTCACACTTTCTTCACATTTTCGTTTTGGCAGTGATTTTGTTATTGATGCTTCTCTTTCAGGCGAACATGTCCAAGTCAGGTGACATTTAACCTCCCTGTGGAGGCTGCAAGCGAAAGAGGCATCAATGAA
Organism: Lepomis gibbosus; assembly: GCA_029875015.1. Lineage (NCBI taxonomy): Eukaryota > Metazoa > Chordata > Actinopteri > Centrarchiformes > Centrarchidae > Lepomis > Lepomis gibbosus. Next base: position 29,871 of record JAPMOB010239253.1, on the reverse strand, counting down.
CTTTGACTTTGTACAATTTAGGAAAAGATTAGACTTATATCACTGCAATAATTCAACTAACAACACTACAAGGCAGAGAGCATTTTGAGTTAGTGGAGGTTGTCTGCAACAGCAGATTCAAGATCACTGGCCCTCTGTGGTTACAGTAAGTTAAAAAAAAATCAAGCATTTCATTCCAAAATGTTAGAAGTTTTTTAAAGTTTGGAATTTTTTCTCTTTGAAACCCTTATTTCAAATGTAAAAATGCAGAACCCTTTCATAATAAAGCATATAAAAACAACTCTTCATTGTCACTAATGACTTTATTAAAAGGTTAAAATTATATAATCTTACTAAACAGATCTGCAAGATGCTTAATGCATAAAGTAAATCAAGTTTTGGGCCACATTTTCTTTGAAGGTTCCTAAATTATGTCCTGTATCAATGTACCTTTATCTATTAATCACACTATGAATCTTCCTTATACCCTGTCTCACAACCTCTTTATTATGACCTACTAACATTTCAATTTAAAGCAGTATAATTTGAATTTTTTGGCCACCTGAGGACAGAGGGAACATGCTGTAAACACAGCATTTACATATTATGATTTTATATAGTTACTATTGGTGCAAATGTTTGCCTGTTTACACACCCAGCAGTCACAGAGAAACATTAGCGTTTATTTATAGTCGTGTTTCTGGGCAACTGATGAACACAACTCTAATATTTACAATATTTTCAGCTTAGTTTGAGTCTTACCAACTAAATGAGGGATTTATCTGACTCTTTGGCTAGTAACTCCTTCCTGATGTTAACCAGCTACTCTCAAATTATGTGTGCCTGCTGTTCAGTGCAGAGGAAGTGCAAAGTTGGAAACAGCTGGAAAAGTGGCAGATGAGAGCAGCGGGACAAAGAGGTCAAAGACACTAAAACACTCCTGAAGGGAGCTGGAGAGTTGAGTGATGATTCGCTGAGGATTTGTCAAGTTTTCTCATCACATTTAGTAATTTTACCCATTGTTAAACAAAATATATTGACAAGTGCAGCTTTATAAACAAACTGGGGTTAGGATATATTGTAAACTAATGAATCACTGAACCGCATAACCTGGCAACCCAAAAAGTTATTTCCAAGAATGTTAATGAAGTCATTAGTGGCAATTTATACTTATTTTTTTTGTGGTACCAAGATGATTGTACTTTTTCTTGTGATTCAGTTCGCTGTCATAACAGCAAATTATGCCAAAAAATATACTTTTTAAGAGCAAATGTCAAATATCGTCAAATTTATTCATTTTGGAATAAAATGATGAAGCAACCTCCACGTCAAACTACAGTACAGTATATCAACACTCGCTGATATTCAGGAATAATGAAACCCGTCAGTCAGTCTGTCTAGCAAGCCCTTAACTGGTTGTCAGCAACACAAGTGAGGAAAAAACTACAGGTTTCCAGAGGGGTGTCTTCAAGAGGCCCACTGGCTGTTTGTTGTTTACACATAAAGCTGTTCACACAGGCGTTAAAATCTCAATTCTGACGTCTGTTTTAGGCCAAATAACACCAAAGGATTGTATTATAGTGGCACAGAACTCTACTCGTGCCTTAAGACTGTAAACTAAATTAAATACATTCAAATATTTGGAAGTACATGAAACCCAACAACACCAAACTGGGTGCTTGTCCAGAGAGTGAACAAACAAATGGAGCTCTGAAACCCTTCAGTGTGAAACCTCGTGTAACAGGTGCTGCCCGACAGGAGTATGAGGCGATTTTAAGACATGCTGCTGACTATTAACACTGTAATATGAAAAAAAAAACTATGTTGTGATCCATTTTCAAACAAACAAAAACATTTAAAGCATTTAAATCAAGACACTGGCATTAATACTATTAAAAAGACAATTCTGCTAATAACCGGAGACGGAGACCGCACAGAGAGTACGATGCAGGTGACACAAGGCAGAGCTACACAGGCCTGGTGAGCTTTGCATTTAAAAAATGCTTTTAGAACAATTATTATAAACCACTGTTACAGACACATTCTTGGATTTGCATCAAAGTGGAAATTTCGATCAAATTACTTCAGTAAATCAGAATTTAATTTTGTGATTTTGTTTTCTTTCTTAAAGTGTTTAGTGGCGTAAAAACATTTCTTTTTTTTAAACAATATGCATTAGCCTTGTGCCAGGCCACAAAGTAAACAAGATGACCTCCGCAGCTTTTGCAGCCCTAATCTGATAATCAACAATATTGATAATGAACACATCATCAACACACACTGCCAACACACACACACACACACACACACACACACCTACTGCATGCCCTCTGTCACACGGTAGAAAAGGGGTTTTATCCTATTTAGTGATTTTCTGACCATATTACATTTATTTCACCACAGACACACACACACACACTTGTTACCAGTTACTGTACACTCACTAATAACCTCACAACATCCTAGAGAACGCACAGAGCAGACCTGTGCCAAATAACTGAAACCAAACTATTTTTTCCCCCTGATAAAGTAGAAGAAATGGAAATGATTCCAAATTAGACTTTTACCAGGTCCGCTGTTTTCACTGACAGCTGCCAGACTATTTCCAATAAATAAAGGAAATTTGGGAGACAACTGGCGAGACAACGTTGTGCTTTAGTGCAGGTGATTAACTCTCATTTTTGTGGTTTAGATAAGCAGAGTTCATGCTGAACCCCCCCCCCCTCATTTTATGGTTTCCTGTTGCACATTTGGTAGGGTCTGCTGTGAAGAGGATGTGTATTCAGTCTATAGTGCATAGCAAATAAGAATATAAAGAAAACTGCACGTTACAGTAGCCCCTGCCCTGAAATCTTGGAACTCTTCACCAAAACGTTCACTATGCACCACAAAACAACTTTTTTTTTTTACTATTTTCACTAGAGCACACTTTAAAAAAAGCAATAAACTTCCACTTTCTTTATATTCTTTTTTTGAAACATTTGGCATTAGACATCCAAATGATTTATTCTGGTAAAGAAAAATATTTTCAATTATACGGAAGCCCTTGAAAAAAAAATCTAAAAAAAGAAAGGGCCTGTTTCGAAGGGCGTCTGTTCTGTTGACGTATCGGTTCTGTAATGTGGAGGAGAAATCACATGCAGGCCTGTTATTTGACTGCATTTTGTGAGTTTTCACTGGCTCATGCAAACACTGAAGCCCCGTTGCGTTTTTACTTTGAGTTACTGTTTCCGGCACATGAGTGGTGACTCTGTTAGTTTGGAGCATGCACATCTTGGTTAGGTCTTGAGGTGAGTAGGACCTTGAAGGGGTCAGAAGTTGAGCGTCACACTTTACGGGCTTGAAATCGGTGAGTTGTCGCATGCTATTGCATTCCATAAAACGGAAACGTAAATGGCAGTTAGCTAATAATCTTGTGCTGTAAGCCCCTTGTAAAAACAAACACACACACAGACACACTGTACATTCACGTGTGCATGCACACTCGCCACACACACAAACACACACACCAAAAGGGGCATTAAAGTGACTAGTAACAGCGCTGTACCCCAACACCTCCCCCAAAAAATAAGACAACTGGAGCCAAAATTAAATTAAAAAAACAAAACAAAAAAACTAGTCCAGCCGCCTGACGTCTTCCATCAGTTCTGCAGGTGCTCAGAGGTGGGGTCTTTGCGCAAAGTTGTGACGAGATTGAGGGAAGTCGAAGGTCAAGTCAAGGTCAGAGGAGCTGGCGGGTGCTCACCCCTAGGAGGGGGGCTTGCTGTAGCCGAAAAGTCCGACAGGTAGGTATTTGACGTGAGTGGGCCACTGGGCGGCCAGCTGGAAGAACTTAACATCGTTCCACTCCACGCCGTCTATGGTCACTGGAGGGAAACAGAAAGAAGAAATAAGAAGTCTGAATAACGTAAGGAACGAGGAAATAACACAAAAAGAAGATTTGAGACAAACACACATAAAGGAAATGGAGACAGAGAAGCACCCGGATCCTTCAAGTTACCTTTCAGGATGGTCTGCTGCTGCTTGGCGGAGCAGATGAGTCGGCTGATGCCTTCAATGACCTGGCTCTTTGAGTCTACATCCTTCTCCTTTGGCTTCTTTCCGAGGAAGATGGTGGGAACTGAGGAGAGGGGGAGACAGAAAATGTAAAAGCAGCCTTTTGTGTGTGTGTGTGTGTGTGTGTGTGTGTGTGTGTGTATGAGATAGGGGGCATAGCACTAAGAGAGATGTTGCATTACAGTAAAACACTGTGGGGTTGGATCACGCTGGTCAGATTCACTCTGTTTAGGATTCAATGTGACTGGATTATTGAAGATGAAACGACAGCACTGAAGATGAGTCGCCTCTCAGGATGTAGGGATCTTAATGTTGTTTTTATTCCACAACCAAGAGGAGAAAAGAGCTAAAGTGTTTATGTAAACACATTTCACTGTTACACAAATGTAAGCCACAAAAGATAAACATATATATATAAAAACCGTTAACCTACACATAGAGCAGAAATGTACACATCAACGGGCAAAAGGCACCGATTCTTGTAAATTGTGATTAATATGAAAACCCTGATTAGCATTATGGTGTGCTTGTTCCTAGAACGTGAAATGAATAATTCCTCCAACGTCTCCCCTCTGATAACATTCACTCATTCACCTTTCTTGTTCTTCTCCTTGGTGACCACGGTCATGGCCATGGTGCTGACCTGGGCCTGTGGATCGCTGCTGCCCCCGCCTGGTAGCCTGCTGACCTGCAGCGAGCGGAAGGCGCTTTTCAGTGTATTCTTGCAGCCAGTGTCACGTCGCTCGCCCTCCCGCCGCTTCTCGGCCAGAGAGGCCAGCCAGTAGTCCACCTGCAGGCCGATGGCGTCCACGCCGTGAGACATACTGGGACTCCTGGGGACAGAAAGTGTTTAGGGACATTTATTGAAGCAACTCAAATTTTTCAGTAGCTTTCTTCAGTCTCGGGTTTCAGCAGAATAAATGTAAGGAGGAAATACAAAATCAGAAAGGTTTTTCTGATTGGTCCTCCTCTTTTCGTTCTTCTTTTGAACCTTTTTTTATCCTGTTTGCCAGCCTCTGCAGCGCCGGACCTGCCGCTATTCCTTTCAATTCAAAACTACACGTCACTGTTGAATTTTGTACATTACACTCAACACCTGCGCCAAATGTATTCTGCAGAGGGTGAAATCTAAAGATTAGATCAGACAGCTGCAGTCTGTCTGGCTCTTCAGAGATGGACTGCAGCAGGCAGAGCAAAACACCGTCTGCAGCAAAGACCCACTGAAGCAAACAGATGAAAACATGACTGAAGTATCAAAGAGTCCCTCACTTCTCTGAGCCGGTTCCCAGTCGAGCTAAACCGATACTGAGAGCAAAATATGCAGCACTTTTGCTTATATAACAAAAAATAAATAGATGGTTAAAAGGCATTAAAATTCCTGTCAAAGCTCAGTACTGAAAGTAGCATCAATGTGTACATAAGTACAGTTTGAGCTACTGTAATTTGGGACCTTTGCTCTACTCTACTTACTACATTTTAGACAAGAATATTGCATTTTTCACTGCACTACTTTTATCTGACAGATAGTTGTTATTTTAAAGGTCACGTTTTGCAAATTGTACATTTGTTTATGTAAAACATAAAATATGAAACTAGAGTTGCAGCCGGACAGAGAATCTGACCTTAAAGGGAGACTTTTTTAAACATGCTTCCATTTGAAAAAGTTTGGTCAGGACATTATATTTTGTGAAATAATAATAAAGCGTTTGTTCACCCTCTTGTTTTCATTCATTTAAAGGGGAACTGTGACCATCATACCGTATTTTCTGAGACTGTTATCGTACCATGAAAATCTCTTACCTTATCTCTATATGAAGCATAAATGCTCCACCTACAACATTTAAGCACTGATTACACATGGACAAATAATCCTGTTAAATAAATCATTCAGAACTTACTTTTAACAGTTTTATTCTGACAAAAACTAACATTTGGAGAATTAATTAAATATTTTTACATTTTGGTTCCAGTGCTTTTATGAGCAGAATATGAGGGGTTTTCCTCCACTGATGGAGAGGTCGAGGGGAAACGGGGAAACAAAGACGGAAATGAAATGAACAAAGCGTCAGGCCCTGAAGGTGTCAGAGAGGAAAGGCAGAAGGAGAAAATAATAAAGCAGGTCAGGCTTACCCTTGTGCTGACAGGACGCTGCCCATGGAGGGGGAAGAGGGGGGCGTGGCTGCCTCTTTAATCATCCCCGTGGGTGAGCTGTGGGAGGGGGGAGACGTGGAGGGGACGGCCAAGCTCACCGCCACACCCTCTTCTGTATCTCCTTGACGACCACAAATCGAAAACAATCACATTATCAACGGCTAAATCAAACCAAATGAGTCTTTAGTTGTCGTGCTCAGTGACGTGACTGTGTGTGTTTAAAAAACAATTTCCAAACCCTCACCTGTTGGAGAAGGACCAGACTCGATGAGACCGACCTTCACAACCTGGAAAACGAGAAGTGATGTCAGCAAAAGTCTCTAAACGATCAGCAATCTACTGCAAAACCATGCAAACGGTCATGTTTCCCTGAGTACTGTCTTACCCCTATGAAAGGAATAAACTTCTGGTAGGAGTCTTCATCTCGCCTGGAAACAACAAAGAATATTAGAGAAAAAATAAAGAATAAGACGAAAGTAAGAAAGAGTGCGTGAGACGATCTGGCTTGTGTTTGCGTAGCGTCTGCACTCACGTCCTGTGTTTGCAGGTGAGCATGGCCTCAGCGATGGGCAGCTGGTGTGTGACTGTGGCTCCGCTGATGTACTGGGCGATTCTTCCCGCCACATCCAGCTGATCTGGAGGGGACAGCAAGACACAGGTCATTGTTTGTCATCCCCCGTTAAGAGGCTGGATGCATTTATCCGTATGGCGAGCGTTGTACCTGTCTGTGGCGGCTCAGAGCGGCTGAACACGTCTCTCCACGGCCCGTCCAGGAAGGACGAGCTGTAGCGATTGTCAAGGGCGCCGAGGTGCTTGGCAACTGGATGGGAGCCTGATGAAGACGATGGAGTCAAAGTGAAGGGAAGGAAGGAAACAACAAAATAAAATCATCCCTCAAAGTCAGCGTTATATGAGGTGCAACTGTAGCGCTGGGCCAATCAGATACTGAGACACAGTGAAATCAAATCAGCATGCACACAACTGACTGAGAGTAACGGATGTCTGCACAGTGAAAGATCACCATGGAAAAACAAGTGGACTCTCTTACCCAGAGGCACAACCAGGAAGCGCATGTGGTTGAGCCAGTCGGACGTCTTGTTGGCGAGCTGAGTGACAAAGAACTGCAGGATGGCTCCCAGGTAGCTCTGGCTGCCCACCGCCGCCACCTTCACCGCCCTGGGCATGGACGAGTTACAGTTACAGCTGTAGGGACGGAGAGAGAGAGAGCGGTGTTATCTGCGTGGAGGTGGATCTACTGGAACTTCACCACACTGTCCAATCCATCAAAATCTTTGGTAAACGCCTGAAAAAAAGATGAAAGGCAAACAGTGGGGACAGCTGGTGCAGCGTGGCCTGTTACAAAGACATTCCACTGGACATTTAAAAACAAAAAAAAACAAAAAAGGAATTCGAACTGGGGATTGAAAGAGGTCACTACAAGAAATCATAGAAACTGTCAAGCGAATCTGTCACCACTGAGACATCAAAGGCTTTATCCTTTAGCTGAAATAAAATGTAAAAATGGTCAATCAAAATTTCCCAAAGCTCAATGTGACATCTTTAAATGTCTTTTTTTGTCAAGTCAACCGCACAAAGACCAAAGATATTAAATTTTATAGTAATAATCAAACAATGTTAATTCATCTGTCAATTGACTAATCTACTCACTGACTAATTGTTTACCATTGAATGTTTGTATGTTTGGCTTTCCTAAAAAATAGTGCTTAGCGCTCCATAGTGTCTTGGCCTACCTATCTTTGCTGTCTACCAGTAACGGCCAACCTAGCAATAATGAGTGCTTGAAACTTGTTCTGTTGACATCTTTACTCTTCCAACAGCGATGTATTGCCTTTTCACATTCTTTCAATAAACGTATTCACTGGATGTCGATTTGGACAAAAGCGTCTGTTCTATGCCCTAAATGTAAATGTTTAAGCCCTAAAATTAGACATGAATATAATAAAAGTTCCAGGTTTTATGACTCAGCTGAGAAATTCTTTTTCAACAGTATATAACCAGTTTGTGTCTAAAACACCATTTCTTTCTTTTTCTTAATCTTTATTTTCCTTTTTATGCTTTGGACAGAACAGGGTGAGGAGGATAACAGGGAGGGATTTGAGAGATATGTAAAGTGTTGTTTTGTTATCAACAGAAGAAGAGTCATAGATGTGGAGTCACAAGGGCAAAGACGAGGAGGAGGGAAAGATGTGGAGGATGGAAGAGAAGAAGAAAGGTCAAACACAGGATAGAAAACAGAAAAATAAGGCTTAGAGCAGGAAAAAGACCAAGAAGATGAGTCATCCAGCGAACCAAGGGACGCTGGCACTAAGAATGTGTGTGAATGTTTGTGCGCCAAATAATACTCACAATTTCTGGATGCGAGTGAGCACAGCCGACAGCACCGCCTGGATTTCAGCCGCCGAACACGTGCAAACCACAGGGTGTCTCTGAACCTGGAGCTGCTCGGCAACATACTGCGAAACACAAAGAGCAAGACGTGTGACGAAAAACGCTCACCAAGTGATGTTGGGGAAACACACACACACACACACAAACACACACACCCTTACCTGTCCCTGCCAGTCAGTGCAGTTGACCAAGATCAGGCTTTCGGGGAGCGCAGAGTCCGATAACAGAATCTGGTTCAGCTGGTCGTACACCACCTTCCTCAGGAGCTACACACACACACATAACAAAGTACATGAACCTCCCTACAGCAACACTTTATTTACTCTGCAGATGACTCATCAGCACATACATAATTTATTTTTTTTCTGAGCTCCAGGCGAGTCGGAGATTATCAGGATGCATTTGTATTCTTTACTTTGGGAAAAGACGAGAAGCGAGCATGTGGAGGGGGACACAGAACAATGGCAGCTGTTCTTTTTAAAAACAGTAAATCCCCTCAGTGGGACTGCAGCAACACGATGATTTATTTCTGTATGCGAGGTTGTTCTGATGCTGTAGCTTGGGATGCGATCCCGGAAAAGAATGCAAGTCCATTCATTAAACGTACCGGTGTGCTGTGTCCCAGCTCCGGGGACCTCTCTGAGTCCGAGCTGTTGGTGCGTTCACTCAGAGGTTTGGACAGCTGTCTCTCCTTCATGGGGGTGCTGATGCGCTTCTGTCTGGGGGTGTGGCCTCCGTCCAACCTGGGAGGGAGGGGGGGCAGACATGAGTCACCAACATATTCAGTTTTACATATTCTTTTCCTTTCGCTCGCTTTCGTAAAATTCTTGGTTGAATGACACGGCAGACTAAGCGTTGGACAGCGACCTGACCTGACAGCGTTGACAACCAATGCTCCTGGTCATGGTTTTACGAATGAACCTGTAAAGCCTTATTGTCACTTGGCGGTCAAGGTGATTTTCCTTCCCGCCCAGAAGACAGAAGGTGTGTGGTTGTGCTTCACACATCTATGTGAAAAGTGTGACATCGCACCCACTGGTGTGATTGACATGTGCAGTGCTTCTGAAGGAACTTCTCTTCATTCCCCAGAATTATATCACTTTAAAGACTCCTGTGTTTATGCAGGGGGGGAGCCTGATACGACTCTCAATCTCACAGTCCAAGCTTCGCAGAGCCCTTTTGAAACGAGGATCATACCATTTTGGCCATATGGGGGTACTCATTGTCTCATTTTACATAGAACTACTAGTTTTCTCGCAATAAGTTAATATACTGCCTATTATGATATAAATATTAACATATAATGCTGTAAATAAACATGTGAAAAGAAAGAAGATTTTAATAAATCGTGTGTGTGTGTGGTAGAAGAGGAAGAGAGACAGACCCCCAGGTGCCCCGAGTTGTGCGTGCATCTTGCGAGACATCTCAGTGGGTTGTTATACACAGTAGTTCCACTTCAGTCTTGAGGAGCTGCAGAGCTGCTCTCTTCATTAGTCAATATAACTTACACTGTACATTTACAGCTAAACTGAGGCTTATTGTTGACCCTTTACTCTCTGCTCTGCTCGCCTGCCATTCACCGGTCATGAGTTGTGCATGTCCGCCGAGAATTGCATGCACCTCATGGGTCTATTCCAAGTACCGTTTAAAAATGATATAATATTCTTTGTGTGGTTCATCAATGTCAAAAATGATTTAAATGTCTCGCAAGATGCACGCACAACTCCGCACAAAGCTAGTGGTCTGTCTGTCTTCCTCTTCTACCACACACACACACGCACCTTTACATGTTTGCATAACGGCTCTGTGAAGCTTGGACGGTGAGATTGAGAGTAAAATCAGGCTCCTTCCATCAAAGCATCAAATCTTCAACTATTCCTGGTCACCCTAAGTAAAGACATTATCAGCGGAGGACAGCAGCAGCATGTGACATTGGAATTCAGTTTCAGACTAATAAATTCAAATTATGCTATTCAGATTCAGTTTTTCAATACAGTTATTCAAGTTAAACAATACTCAGGTCAAAAATATTCAAATTCACTTTTCATTTCTTGTAAACAGGCCTGAGTCATTAAGGAACTGACGCTTTAAGGCAAAAAGAAAAAGTGACAGAAACAGTAATGCAAAAACACAACAATATAACATTTACGAATATCTATCCATAACTAATAAGACCATGATCCATAAAGTAGTGCTTCCTTTTGTCATGGTGGGTGATCCCTTACCTTGGCGATGGCATGGCCTGGGTTTCATTTTTGCTGCTCTTCATGGGTGTACGGGGTTTCTCTGCCACTGACACCATGATGCAGGGCCCCACCTCGGCAAACAGCTCCTGATCTGTTAGCTCCTACACACACACACACACACACACAGTCAGTGTCAAACAATCCTAAAGCCATCATCTGCACTCCATCACTCTTTGTTTCTCCCTCGCTTCTGTTCTCTCCATCTCTCTCAATCGGTCTCACTTACAGCACAGATGGCAGCGAATCCCCCCTCGGAGTGATATTAACAAAGATCCCGACACACCATTGATTCTCTCTCCTTCACACACACACACACACACATTATGAGAGTCGTACCAGTGTGTCGGTCTCAGACAGGGCTTCCTCCAGGTTGCGGCTGCGGGAGGGTTTCATCTTCTCTAGAGGAGGTTGCTCCCCCTGCTGGGAGGACGAGGGAGAGACAGTCATTCTCCAGGCTTAATGGGACATGAGATTAAGTAAATACAAGGAACATAAAACATTATGCAGCTACTGGACGAGAAGAAACATCCTAATAATCTAGCAGTGAGGTCCAGAACATATTCGTTTTCTCTGCTATTTTACACAACAAACGGTGTTCCAGTTTACATCACACTAATAAATTGTATTTAAAACTATTTACTGAAATAAAAACATGTTTTTAGGAAGCCTGCAGTCACAACACTACAGCCCTCTTTACAGTTTTACTCTGAAAGGAGGAACTGCAGCAGAGAGACACTGAGTGAGATCCATTCAGCTTGGCGAGATTAAACATACTTTTTGTTGAGCAGATGGCGACCGTCAAAGAGCTTTTGGATTTCAGCTCCGTTAAGGAAACATTTCTGTATATTTGCACACTGCTCCCCCGCCGGGCGACGTTCATGGGCTTCGGGTTCAGGGTATTCACCAACATCAATGCAGAGCCGCATGTTGTTTTCAAGCTTGTGTTGCTTCATTTTATGGTGTATTCTTGCACTGTTTTCTGTTTCTGTATGCTGTTTAATGCTGTGTGTAAACTGCGAGTGTGAAAGTTTGGTTCAGTGTAAAATGTCAACAATTACTATTTACTTTTTAATGGCATGAAGAGGAAACTTTATTCAGAAATTCTCTTATACAAATTGAAGATGAAATTTTGTATGTTTTTTCTTCTTTCTACACTGTTAACCAATTCATCTATAAGAAATCTTTCAGGTTTTACAGCTTAACACTATTGATTAGTTTTATTTAGCCATAGGTGTATATTACACATATAACACGTGTCTTCTGTTCAGAGTTTAAATGAGGTCCTGCTGCCTTTTAGGGACAACAACGATTTACTGCAATCAGCGAGATGGAGGGTGGAAAAAAAAAACACAGTTCAGGTTTTCTTGAATGCCTCTCAGCTCATATAAGTGAAATTCCCGCTGACACTGCTGCTTCCTCCAGGATTACTCACCAGGCTGAAAGTGTCTCTGCCCAGGCTGCCTTTGCTGTTCAGACTGCCAATCTCCGTCTGTGAGCTGGACTGGGACATCCCCTCAAAGAACGGCCTGAACACACAGACACAGAAATACAAGCAAACTTTTTACAAGCAGTTTTTTTGTATCAGGCCTTTTTCACAGCTGACATTTCAACCCTGAACCAGAAGCAGCTAAATTTAATTCCGCATTCATTAATGTTATTATTTAGTCTGAGCTTTTCCTCCTGTGACATGTGAGAAAAGGCCTTTATCTTTTATAAATGGCTTATGAAACAAACATCCACAGAGAAGCTCATCAGTATGTTATGAGTCTAAGTTTCATATCACTACATTGTAACCAGTAACAGTCATCTCTCATTTTGTGTGCTTTATAATATTCTGAGGCTAATAGGATCAGAAAAAAAAGATACAGGGCCATACAAGATTAGTTCAAACCAAAATAAAAAGTACACAAGCCACAATCACAAGGACAAAAAATAAGTTTGAAAAACTTTTTAAAAATCGTCTATCTGCTCCTCTGTGACTCTGTTTGAAATATGTTATTGACCTCCTAAGAACAAGTTTTTTGATTTTTTTCACTCTGAAGCTTTCATACTTTTAAATAAATAATGATGAGGATCACAGGACCCCCTAGCTGTGAGTTTAAGGCTGACTGATTAAAATTTCACTTTAGAAATCTGACTTTCTTTCTTATATATATATGCTTTAAAGAAATTATGCAGAATCTTATATAATATTTTTTCAGATTTTTATATTTTTTTAAATTCTGAGGTTTTGGTTTTCATTTTCAAAGTTAGGAAAAATAGGATTAAAAGTTAACTGACCCACTTCTGGTCCATGCAAACCTCAAATAAACTTTAATATCTGACTGCAGTGAGCAGTTTTCACCAACAGAGGAGGCTCTGAATTGCCAATGGAGAACTGTGAGACCTCTAAATGTTTGTGGTACTGCATGTGTCAAGCATGCAGTACCAAAGTGTGTGTGTGTGTGTGTGTGTGTGTGTGTGTGTGTAATGTGTATTGGTAGATATCTGCGGTGTATTGTAGGTGGGTGGCCGGTGATATTATGTCTGTGCCTGTGTGATTACCTTAGCTTAGGCTTGGGTGTGCTGAGGATGCTGTCGGTCTCCTCCATCTCCGGCCCGCTGTCGCTGGGGTTGTACATCTCCAGACTGTCGTAGAGCTCGTCCAGGTCCTCCTCCACCTCCTGGATCTGCTCCCTCGACACATGCTCAAGGCCAAAACCGACCTGGATGAGAGACACAGAGGAGACAAGTGACCAATAGACATCAGTTCTGTACACACATAAAGAAGCTATAACAAGCGTCTACTTTAACTGAGCAGCATTAACTTCCTGTAGTGACTCCTCACTACAGGAAGTTAATGCTGCTCATATGTTGATTCAGTACCAACGCTCGGTTTTATCTTTGTTTAATTTAGACTCTGTTTACCTCATGGTGTGAACCTGATTGGGATCATTCTCCTTTATGTAAGCTAACATTTATATACAATAAATCACCTTCAGCAGTAATTTTAGGCTTGTACAAATCTGGACGACATTTGAGTCTGACCTTGGCAACGGCAGCTTGACAAAATAACACTGATCTTAATCAGCGAATGGACTTGTTGTCATGGAGTCCGTTTCAGTTCCACGCTCAAGTCAAACCAGATGATAGTCCTGGTTACAACTTCATAATGACAATGACTCAAAAACAGTATTTTAATGTGATCTGTTACATGTGGCTGAAACAGACCAAGATTAGTGACTCACTAGGAAACACCTGTAAAAGTTATTAGGTTATAATGTGATTTAATAATTACCAGTGCTACAATACAATGCTTTGGATCTCTGCAATAACATTTGGAAGTAAAGGCAAAGAAATGATGGCCAAAACTCTGAAACTATGTCCAATCAGACTGTCTTTACTTCTTTACTTAGAGGTAAAACTGAAAAAGGGGCACACCCTTCTTTCCATTTACAAAGCAGGATTAGCTGAGGGTTTGTTTAAAGTGCACGCGATCAACTGATTGTGTTGCTCTCGTCGTCCTGACTTATTTTCTGCAATGTCAAACTCATGCCTCATTCGTTGCATTATTAAATAAGAGTAAAAAGTAAAACTGGAAATATTAATAACAGTTACATTAAGAGAAGCTGTAATACAAGCAAAATTGTTTCTTAGGAGGCCGTACAAGAAATAATAAAATGAAAAAGTAACAACAATAGTTATACAATCAGTTGTTATGGTTAGAAGTAATTCAATGTTTGTTTACTTTAGTGGTAAATCATAAAGGCACAAGCTGATGTCCATGTAAGAAATACCATAAACATCAATATACAGTACGTTATTTATAGATATATTAACTAAATAGTATGCAGGGTTGCGAGTGAGTGTTTCTACTTGCAGATCTGTATTTACACAAGAGCAGAACACCAGACAATAGAAATAATTGATGTGACAGGAGAACAAAGGAAAAACAATACTGAACTAATAAATACATGATTTAGCAAAACACAAAGGAAATAATTGCCCACGGTGTGAGATCAAACACATTTAGGTGGAATCACTCCAGAAGCCCATAAACACATTTTAAAACACACACATTTACGGTTATGTTCTATTTTTAAATCGACACTGTTTAGTGTTTCTGCCAGCTGAATCTCTCCCACGCACCTTTCTGTGTCTTTAAAGCCAAATACTCAAATACATGCTGACTTCAGCCAACGCCTCTGAGTCGCATACACACTCTGAACCTCGCACATGAAAAGGAAGTGTGGATGTGTGATACAAGTGATATCAGGAGGTCAAAAGCACCCACCTCATCCGTGACTTTAAACCTTTTCAGCAAGGCCACGAACTTCTGCTTGATGTTGGGTTGCTGCGGAGAAAGAGAACGGAAAAAGAAAGCAGGACAACGTGAGACGATGTTCACATCTGTATGTGTGTGTGTGTGTGTGTGTGTGTGTGCGGGAGGGAGGGGATGCGTGGAGTAGGGGAGAGATGACAGGAGCAGGATAGAACGGTAATTTCCGAGCTCACGTTTCACGCTCGGTGACTCAAAACAGCAACAGCTAATGGATACAGCGCCAAGACATATTTCTGTTTGTCACATAAAGCAAAAGCGTTATCTGTGCAGATGTTTGTGTGCAGGCGGGGGCGTGACTGCATCTTGTGCTGGAATATGTGAGAGCGTGCGTCCCACAGCAGATGTTCGCCTGAATAAGTACAAAGGGCTGTTTATTTATTTAACAAGAGAATTTATTGGAAAAGGAAAGTATAGCACCTGTAAAATTTATTAAAAGTGACTCAGCAGCTCAGGGTTTTCTTCAAATATGCTTTTGAAGTTTGATGTTTGGAAAATATGACCGTCTTATTCTACTAAAGGCGGCGAATCTTCAGCTGCTTGCATACACTGCTTTTTTTTGGCCTACGTCTTTTCAGACAAAACTTTCTATAAACCTGCACTAACAGTTTTTTGGGACTCGACACTGAACCTTTTAGCTGATATGGTGAACTTGTTAGCAAACAGTTGATTATTTCCGCATCCAGCTGTTTCAGAGCAACATTCATTTGGAGCCGTATTTCAGGTGAACTGATGAATTTAAGTCCAATATTGTCTCTCTCTTTTAGCTCAGTTTTTTTGTCTCTACCTGTTTACGAAGGAAATACATGTCTATTTTGCTGCTAAATTCTCCACTTTATCCCAGCTAGTTGCCAAGTGTTTTTGTTTGGTGTTGAGCAAGTAGTGTAGAGTGGGTTTTTAGAGCGTTTTTACTGAAAACAGCCGCCTGCTGCGGACGAAAATGACGTTAGAAGAGCGAAGCTAAACAGTAAAATTGTGGATTCACGATAAAGTAGGCCTGAGCAAAAACACTTCCATCTGTATCTCTTCAACAAATTAAATGATTCCTTTCTGAAGCCAAATTATAAATGTGTGGGACTTAGTCTGGATGTGGGAGGAGCTAACCAGACACATTTTACTCTGACGATACTAAAAAATTAGCCTACATTATCTGTACCAAACACTCGTTTCAGTCGAGTACTCGCTCAGCCCCCCTATAAAGCAACAGATTGTTCATAACACTCAATAATCTCACACAAAATTTGAGTCCTCGACATACCTTACATTGACAGTGCTTCCAACTTATATTGATTTGTTAGATTCATTTGCTGTTTCAGTGGTCAAAAATATTAATTTCAGTCTGTTTATTTGATCCACTTTGATTCTTATATACTTCCTCCACATCTATTCACATTACTGTCATCACAGCTTTATGATTGGGTGACTGGCATGCTTGCAAATGTGGGCGATGAAAGTGACCTTTTACTAATTCTTCTGCCAGAGACAAAGTTTGTTAGGATCCTGATTGTTGGTGACAGAATAAAACATGAATTACTTGATATGTAATAACTGGACATCAACATTTTCCTGGTCAGAGCAGGAAAACGCATATAAGTACATGGATGCAGAAAGCAGACAGGTGGAGCTTTCGCACTGTGAGGCTCTTTTCAGAAAACGTTTAAATAATAATGCTCCTTTTGTAAAATCTGGGTGTTTTTGGTGGCAATCAGCTTTGAGCAAAGCTTTCATCAGCAACAAAAGTGGATGTCTGAGTGGCTGTAGAGAGCTGTAGTGTTTGGAGGTTGTGTCCCACTTTGCTGCTAGACAGTAGAGAGGGTCGACTTCATGCTGGACTCTGGGGATGTAAATGTTTCTCTCTCTCTCTCTCTCTCTTTCTATATATACACACAGTATCTCACAAAATAGAGTATACCCATCACATTTTTGTTAAAAACTGATTGTAGCTTTTCATGTAACAACACCGAAAAAAACAAGCTGTACTCTCACTACTTTACATTGTAGCGAAGTGACATTTCTTCAGTATTGTCACATGAAAAGATACAATCAAATATTTACAAAAATGTGCGGGGTGTACTCACTTTGTGAGATACCGTGTGTGTGTGTGTATCTGTTTGGTAACTGCAGTACAGAGCAAAGGGTCTGTTGTAATGGATTTTCTGTGTGTGTTTATGTGTGTGTTCTTTAATTTAAAATTATGGTTATTTTGTGTGTCTGTGTGCGTGCGTGCTGTCCACAGGCAGGGTGGTGTTAGGTAGCAGTGGTGACAGTCACACCAAGACGTACACATGATTGCTCCATTAATAACCTGCTGAGACAAACTCCTTCTAAGATTCAGGGTTGCTGACAATTTTATGTGTTAATCTGTGTTCCCGCTGAGTGTCCGTGTGTGTGTGTGTGTGTGCGTGTGTGTGTCCATGCATCCCAGGAAGCAGTTAGTGTTATTGCGGCTGCTTGTGGTGACTTGTCTCAATGTTTTCTTCTTAAAAAATTGACCGAATTACATGTATCCAGAATGAGAGGGAGAAAATGGATTTTTTGAAAAACCAACAGGAGGGGAGGGAGGGAGGAGAGGTTGAATGAGGTGATGCAAGACGCAGACGAGGGGGAGTCCAGTCGAATCAAATTTATCTGAAAGGGCTTTTTCACGACGCAAGTCTGCAGCAAATTGCTTTGCAGACAAAACAAACAGGTACAGATAGAAACCCAAAGATAGAAAGAGAGAGGGAGGGGCGGGGGTGGACGAGGTGAGAGGGGTGTTTTTCTTACTCTGGTGATGGCGGCATTGGAAGGGAGCTTGCGCCTCGGCTTCTTCTTCCTCACCTCCTCTTCTTCGTCGTATAGATACTGAGAGAGGGGGGGGGGGCAGAGGGAAAAGAAGGCAGTGAAAAAGTGGCAGAAGAAGGAAAGCAAGAGAGAGAAAAAGAGGAGGAGAGAAAGTGAGAGGCGTTTTAAAGAGTGTTATAAGGTTAATTCTGGATTATTATAACGTGGGTTTTAAAAGGATACGGCTGGTGATATTCTGTATGTTTCTTATTGTAAACAAATCCCATTAAAAAGACCAAAACAACAATGAATTGATCCCATTAATATTAAGTATAAAGTCTGTGAGCTTCCTTTGTTGCACTGTCGCACTGGGTGACATGGGTACTGTATTTTTTTTATCAGGGTGCTTAAAATAGTCCCCAACAAATGCACTATTTGTCGTGTAACATTTGAAAAAAACTACAGTGCCCAGCGGTTACAAGAAATTACTGAGCGGAAAAAACAAAAAAATGTAGCTATATGTCTGTGAACCAGACTTGAAAATGAGGGAAGTCAAAAAGAAGAAATACAGATAAGGACTAATGTATTGCTAGCTTTTTGTGAGATTTACTGACAACAGAAAAAATATAGAACATGAGCCTTGTGATTAATTTCATAATTTTGGCCATTGTTTCAATCGATAATGATAACACAACACAAGTACTGCTGAGGTCTGAGATCATCAAACAGGGAAGGAAACACGAGACGACCGGGCAGGTTGTAATTCAGCTGATCTGAACCTCTTTATTTTGTGGTAAAACCAAAAGCGAGAGCCAGAAATATTCCGATGATATAGTCGATAATATTCTGTTGAATACCAAAGAAAACTCCTAATTACTCTAAAAGTTGAATCTGAACATCGTGACCTTATGTGCTCCGTCTCGTCTCACTGCTCCGCGCCGGCAGTAGCAGCTTCGCTCGCCCCTGTGCCATATCTTTCTAATCCCTTTGCTTGGAATCAGCAACAAAATGTCCTGAATCTCTGGGAGCCGGTTTCACTCGTTGCATTTAAAGTACTTTTTAATGACGGGCACTTCTAGCTGTTTATGTTAATGTTATATATTTTTATGTCGGCAACCTTCTTAACTGTGCTGCTGATTTTTTTATCTCCAAAGAGTTTTTTTCCTGGTTAAATAAAGGTGAGCATTGTTTACACTTGTTACAAAGTTGAATCAACCCACGAGATGAATCAACTGCTATAATAATCCTTTGTTGTAGGCCTTTTTCAAACACACCTGTCCATGAACAGGGTCGTCGCTGCCTTCCTGTTCTGATGAGTAGCTCTCTTCCTCCTCTTCGGAGTAGTTGTCGATGTCTGGAGAGCGATCTGCAGAGACAGAGGACATTTGAAGAATCCAGGCGACGTATTGAAAGAGGAGGACAAACACAGACATATGTACACATAAGACGCTGCGCTAAGCAGAGCTGCAATATTAGTCGATTAATCCATTAGTTGTCAACAATTAAATTAATTGGGAATTATTTATTTATCCTCTCTGACTGTAAACTGAATATATTTTAGGACATCACCTCACCTCATTCCACATTTCTCACCATTTTCTGACCATTTTATGGACAAAACAACTACTTAATGAATCATGACAATGATCCACAGACTAATCGATGATCCTTAGTTGCAGCCCTACTTACCAGACATCTTTGCTTTAGGTCCCTCATGGTCGATTGGCTGGCTGGACAGGGAGTAGACTCGCATCTCAGCGACGGGCACCGAGGCGTCCTTCAGCTGGCTGTGGAGCCCCAGGACCTGGGCCCCCTCACTGGGGTGCTGCATCACCTGGACGTAGAAAAAAAAGTAACAGAAGAGGTTGAGACGACGGTACAGTGAGTTGCATTCAATTTGTGGTTTTCGTCAGACAGCCATCAGTTTTTACAAACAGCACACCAGATGATTTTAAAGAGTCTCTGCCGTGTTCTTCCCATGAAGATGCTTTTCCATATGTGAAAATGCAGCACAACACATATATTTTAATGTTTTTGTGCAAATGGGGCTTTCAGGAGATTCACTTTTGATTTCACTGATTCAGGAAAAAATAATCATTATAGTATTTGAAATGCAGGCTGTAAAACCTGAAAAAACACAGTATTTAAGGTTTATCATGAGAGCAAGAAAGTCCTAGATGGTAACCAGTCTCATATCACAAAGATTATTTCATCACCTTCCTCTGCTTGAGTACACAGCAAACTATTTAATGAGAAAAGAAAGAGGCATTTTATGTCATTAAGTTTCATTGGTTTTCAATCTTTTAAAAATGAAATATACAGGTTTCCATATTTAATTTTTGTAATTTTTAAGTAACATGCTCCTTTGTTTGAATAAAATCCGGATATGCTCAAAAAAAGCAACCGCGATGCATCTGAAGGCTAAGATAGTTGCGTTTAAATGGAGATAAGACAATTAGTGAAGGAAAGAACAAAGTCAGATGCATAAACTCCTAATAGAAAACATTCCCGGGAAAAGATACTAATGCCACTCGTGCTCCTCCTACACGCACAGCAGGGAAAAACACAGGACACGATTTTAAACGACATCAGAGGAGGAAGAGGAAGAGACACGGGAAGTCTGACATAAAGCTTCTGCAGACAGACAGGAATACAGAGAGACAGGTTAGACAGCAGTGAGAGAAGAAATGAGGACAGACTGCAGCTGTTAAAAACGGAGAGGAGGATGATAATAGGACGAGGAGAAAAAGAGAGGCTGAAGAAGATAAACAAAAATAGCAGTCAGGGATTAACAAGACCAGAAACTGTCACCAACAGCAACAGAGAAAACCTGAACATCTTCAAATCACATTTCCCTCTGAGTGCTGCAGCAAACGGCAGCATCACGTCGCCTCTGTGTGTGTGTGTGTATTTTGTGCATCTAACTGAGTGACATCCAGCCTCTCTCAGCAGTCTGGCCACACTCAGAGAGTTAATGAAGTCTGAGCGGCTTATTATGGAGACAGCCTCAGCCACACATTAAAGAGAGACATTACTGCTGTACATCCATTCGCCAGGCTGAGGTTCAGCTAACCTGTTTCAGATGCTTCAAACGCTGTCAGTAGCTTTCTGAACCTTCCCGCAGATGCTAATTTTAACCGCTTTCCAGGCAGAAAGACAATTATGCAAATCTGACGAGGCAAACATCACGAGGATGCAATATCCATATTTAATGAGAAACACTGGTATAATTTGATTTTTTTTTTTGTCCTCCACCAATTTTCTCCATGAATAGCCTGAATCTGCTGATGGATTTACTGCAGGTTCATCTTCTGAAACGCTGCCACTGCTTTTTAAAAATCCATTAAAAAAAGAGCTCACAGAGTTAAAATACTGCCTTGACAAATGAAATTCATTATGCCGAACAACATACAGAGAATTCTGTCTAAAATCATACTTTTATCCCCAAGATAATAGCGGCATTATGAGCTCCGGGCGCCAGACAGGAAATGGGAGGAAATTGAAGGTAGAGCAAGGTGAAGTTTTAAGTTGTGCAAATGCTAGTTAAATGGAATGATGTCGCATAGTTAGGCTGCAAATTGACTGCCAAAAAAACCTGCAGTCACAACACTGTTATCCTCTAAAAGGTCTCAGGTAAATGAAAGATGATTTCTTGATCTTGTTGGTCAAAGCAAATGCACGATAAATGAAACGAAAATAATATTTTTTTTTAGTGTAATGTCACTTACATTTACTTCTTGTAATACTGTTCATTTAGTGGCGGCTTCATGGTGCACATAAAAATAACAACCAGTGACGATAATGTCTTTTAAACGATCCCCCTTCACCAGAGACATCATATAAAAACTGAAACTTCCCAAGATTCAAAGTGACATGATTATATGACGAGTTTGTGCTTTTTTTCTTTTTCTTTGAGTTAAAATGATAAAATGTAACGTTTCAAAGGAGAAATATAATATTATTAAATCTCTCGCTCACAAAGATAAACAATAAAACGCTTAAATTGGCTAATGTTTGCTAATGTTAGCATAGACGCTATGAGGTTAATGTGCTTGCTGGCTTTTGTCTGCATATGCTAATGTTGAACTGGAGTCCTGCAGTGGACACATATGGCGTGGGTTTTAATTTTAGGTGCAGCGTTTGATTTCACTCGTTGATGGCACCACTGCAGCGCTACACATACTTTCCAACCAATACAGGAATATTACGACGATTTGATTGATTTTGATATTTCAGGATTTTAAAATCCAATGTTCCAATATATCAGCACATATTCATTTTTTCTTGTTTTCAGAAACACATAACATTAAGAAAATATTACCTCTAACATTCGTTATGTGTAGACCTCACCAAGATAACATGATATAATAATACTTTGAACAAAAGTATCACTGTGTTTTTGGATTTGTGGCGTTCCACACCACGTGTTGCCAACAGGATTCGACTTCCGTCTCTCTGCTCCTTTGATTGTTATTCATCCGCAGTTATAAACACAGATACCAATTTATCTGCAATTACACACGCTGTAGGTGCACAGTAATCCTTTAACTAGAGATGCAACAAATGGCCGTTAATCTATTAGTTAATTAAAGGAAAACCTATTTTGGTAAATGATTAATCCTTTTTTATTACTCATTTTTCAAGCAAAAATACTTTACTGGTTCACGCCTCTCAAATTTGGGGATTTGCAGCTTGTTTTTATCACATATGAGGATGAATGAAATACTGTTTTCAACTGTTGGTGAAGGCTGTTTGTTATTTGTTTTTAAGGTTTCATAGACTTGAACGATTAATCAGCTGATGAACTAAAATATTCATTAGCTGCAGCTCTGCCCTTAACACAGAAGTATAAATCTAGTTTTACGCTACATTTTAGTATGTCACAGATGGCGTCTTTAAAGCAACTCAACAGAATCTTGAGAAATGAGGACAATGTGAAACTGTTGTGTAAGTATCCCTTGTGGCTACGCTTGACACTGTTTTCTTTTTAAAAGAATATGTGCTTTGCAAATAAACTTGCAAAACATTTTTGAATTTTCCAACAATTCCACCTCACAATACCTGCTGGGGCAGTGGAGTTTACGTGTCACATTGAAGAAGCACAACGCCAAAATAAATGACATTTCTTTGAGACTTTGGGACTTTTTTGGGAAAACCTAAGTTTATCCCCTATAGCATATTATTTTTCTGACATTCACAGACACACACAGCTCTCGGCAGACTTTCACTGCGAATGTGAAGGAAGCGAGCTTGAACTTATCATGCGTATGAGTCTGTGTTTGTGTCCTTTGCCCTCTGTAAAGCACTTTGTAGCTCAACCTGTCTGCTGAAAGAGCTTCATGAATAAAATTTGACTTTATTTGGGCAGCCTTCAAACAGCCAGCAGGGATTGCCGAAGACGCAAGCGGCTCACTATTATAAATTTAAAAAAGGACTGGCAGCTTAGAGGTCACAAGAATAATTTGATCTTATTCTACTGCTGCATTTGGTTTCATTTGCTCTTGATAAAAGACTCCGCTAACTGTTGAGAGTGCAAACATCCTGGAGACCAAACCTACATCTTGATTAAGTCTGTATTTATGTCATTTTCTTTCCATGAAGTACTTTGTGGAGAGCCAGTTAGTTCAAGGTGTTTTATGCTGTAAATCACTCTGACTTCACAGCGAATGAAAGCCACCAGCCAAGCGTGAAGCGCAGGGAACATCCACATGTGCAGTGCAGACACACGCTATAAATCACAACTCTTTTATAAAGGCTTCATATTGTGAGAGACACAGAATGCGAGGAGCTTTTGGCATAAGAGGCTCAAATTTAATTGGAAGGTTGATTTACGGCAACATTTATGGTGTCTGAGAATAGAATAGCCGGGGCAAAGATCAAAATCTGAGGTTTGATTTTAAAGTGCACTTGCCTGAATTGCGTTTAAATGAAGGTTAAATGAAGGTTAGCGATAAAGAAGTTTCAAGAGGCTCCTCTGTGAATATATAAGAATGACAAAAGGAGGAATTTGTGGAGTATGGGAGAAGACCATCCCCGTTTATTCTGGCTGATAGGTTAGAAATCACTCTGTGACGACAGTGAAACAAAGTTAACTGGAGATTGGACTGGGGCAGGAGGCACAGGGCTGCATGTTTAGGGAAATGAGCCTGTGACCGGCGGTTTGTTGGGTCAATAAGCTCAGATCAGCTGGGACATTTGTCTTGCTGAGGAGGATGAGACGCCGCTGACTCAACAACTCACAGCTGACGTGCCCTCGGACATGCAGCTCAACCTCCATCTGCTGCTCTTGGAGGTGCTCCGTGCTGAAAATGCACAAAGAGCTTCAAGTGATGAAAGCGTGTGCATGTATGTAGCCTTTCCTCCATCCGTCCCGCAGCCATTAACGAGCGCAGTCACAAATCATTAATTCGGAAAATACTTGCTACACACTTTACTGTTTCAAGCAAGTAAACACCTCTGTAAATAATGTGTGCAAAGGAACTGTTTTTTGTTTGTGTTGCTACAGACTTAAACCAGATTCAATACCAGGATTTTTTTCCCCACCACACAGGAGCAGATTATTCAAACCCTGTTTCAAATGGATTTCGTGGCCCTACGAATCCAAAAAGTTTTGTTTGGAGCTGCAAGAACAAACATACTTTACAGCACTATAGCAGGTCCTCTTGAAACAAGGCCAGTCAAGTTTAAAGCTGAAACAATTAGTGGATAAATCGATCACTAAATTAACAGAATAGTAAAACTATTTTGATAATGGATTAATTGTTTAAGCAAAAAGTTCCAAACGCTAGTTTCAGCCTCTCCTTTGTGAGTATTTGCTGCTTTTCTTTGGCTTGTGTGAAAGTAAACTTAAATATTTATGGGTGCTTGTCAGAAACAAGCAATATTAAGCCATTGTTTTGGTGGGAAATGTTCACTGTTTTCTGACATTTTTTTGAGAGTTTCAAGAAATGGATTTTCTCTTAAACCTCCACGTATCTATTTATTGTTGTAATACTCATGAGTTGAATCAAGTTGTGGTACCTCAGCCATGTTGATGAGTCCCAGGGCCAGGGTCTTGTAGCCCAGGATGGTCCGGTTCTTGTATCGCTTCCGTCGCTGCAGCATTATCTGAAGCTTGTTGGCGTCCCTCTTCAGGAAGTGTGGGTACTGCAGGTACAAATACACACACACATACGCACATAAGCAACACGTGCACACATACACAAACACAAAAACAGCTGGCAGGTTGGCTAAACGGGTTTAGAAGCAGGCTGCCATTTGTTTCCCAGGTCATGATAATTAGGCTGATCTAGCTGGCTCGTTGCATAAGGCTTTCACACCCGCTGACCTGTCTCTGGCGTCCTGAAGTGTCGAACCACTTAGTCACATCCCAACTATGACATAACCCGTCATTAAGGATGTCACCGGCTGCACTATATATGGAACAAAACCGGCTCCTGTAACAATGTTCAAAGCCATGAAATCACTCTGCTGCTCGGTTTTAATAGGCTGCGTCTCTGCAGTGCAGCTGCTGTAGAAAGCTGAATGTATAATGTATATAATGTCTGGCTCGCTGCACTCGGTAAGATCCAGAGAGAGAAACTCCCTGACCTTTTAGCAGCATTTAGAAACATGGAGATTGGAAAGGATAATTTAGAGCAGAAGAAACCCCACTGGGAATTACATTAACCATGTTCTGTCTGGATGCACTGAGGTAGTGAATGTAAAATGCTGTGTGAGTGTTGATGGGTTATTACTTGTAGCATCTCTGCACCTGTGCAACAAAGACTTTGTAAGTAAAGGCAAATATATTCTAATTGGGATCAACAGTGTTTATGTTATGATAATGGTGCTTTACACAAACTGAAAAATGAAAATCACCACTAGAGAGCCAGAACTGACATGAGAATGGTCCCTCCAGGGTCTTTTAGTATTATTGCTTGATTATTGTGGTCCAAAGTTAATTTGTAGTTACATGTGACAATCCCATCTTCTTTGTTCTGTAAATGCAATGCCAATGCAAAAACAGTTGTGGCTGTTTAAGGCACTTCCCTAAAATAGTTCAAGGGATTCAGAAGGACAACAAATGGTTCACCCTCACGCTCATGCAAAACACTGCAGCATTGCTCCAAGGGTGGTTATGTCTGCTAAAATAGCTCAACATCGACTTGATGGATTGGCCCAAAACTTTGTACAGATTGAGTCAAATGTCAAATACTTTAGTTTACAGCCAAATACCAGCAAAACTACTGACATTCCCAGAAATGTGTTCAGGGCTAATAAGCTAATGTTCACTTGCTAACATGTTAAGAAGATGATGAACTTTGTGGCTATTAGACCTGCTAAAGGCCAATTTATACTTCTGCGTCAAGTCTATGCTGGAGCTACACGTGTAGCCACATGAACGCTTCAGGCTATGTCATGCTACAGCTTAGGGTACGGCGTTTAGTGATGGGAATTACGGCTCCCTGGAAGAGACAAATCTTATGGCTCCATTCATTTCTGAGAGCCGGCTCTTTAGGCTCCCAAATGGCTCCTCAATTAGTGCCACTTTTGCTGGTCACAGGCAAATTTACATTCATGTATGTCACAAGACATAAATATACAAGATTTTTCATCTGCCGTATATTGAAATATTCTGACATATTGATTGTTAAAAAGCGTGATATGTCAAGAATAACCATCCTAGTTGTATAACAAATAGTATGGTTAATAAATAATTACACAACTCTGTACAGACACATATGTATATTTCAATTACTAAAAGTAATTTGTTGCTTTGGGGCGAGAGGGTGGTAAATTTAAATCAACTCCTATCGTTTACTTAAAAGAGTCGGCTCATAGGACGATCCGACATTAACATCACTAACAGCATGGATTGTAGGCAGAAGTATAAATTTAATATCAGCATTACCATGACGACGTTAGTGTTTGCCTCAAAAGCTAACGTCGAGGTACGGTTTCACAGACTCACCAGCATGGCTGTTGACTGGAGGTTTTGTCAGCAAGTTCCAAAAAACAAATGATGAATTTTATGTATTCGGTTAAAGACGATTCCATTTTGGTAAAATGGTTAATTGGAGGAGCTGCCAAGAGAAGACAAGTACTAAGAACAGAAAACTCTTTAATATAGGTATTTTGCCTTTTCTTAATTCTTTTGTTCATAAAGGTACATTTGATGTTTTGAAGAAAACAGTGATGATAAAATTTGGCATGCATTCTTCAAGTTGTTGCAGATTTGATTTGAATAAAAAGAATAATCCTTCTATTCCTAGGATCAATTTGTTTAATCACACCTCCCCCATCAAAATTCAAGATAGTTCATCTTGATATCAACTTTGCATAATGTTACTGCCGTCATGTTTCCACTTTTAGAGTTGAGAATTTGAGAATGCTTTATGTTTAAGTTTTTGCTTGCTTTTGACTGACAGGCACCCGACCACACTGAACATTTCTCTTTACCTGCAGGGAGAAGGTGAGCTGCAGGTCGGTCTCTGTTGGCCCCGCTGAAGACAGCAGGATCTCATTGGAGCGCAGGATCCGCTTGGAGCCCTGAGCAGGCAGAGGGAGGAGAGACAGACAGAAAAGACAAAAGAGAGATTGTGTGAAAGTCAGGAAAGAAGAGGGGGGGAGATGAAAAGATTACTGTTAGCATGCCCTGGCTAACTCCAGCAGAGTCAGAACAATGAACTCTCATCAACCACATGCAGCAAGCGTGGGAGCAAAGGAGGTCGAGACAGAGGGAGGCGAAGAAGAGGAATGTGACTGAGAGAAGACAGCAAGGAATGAGCAAGAGACAGCAGCAGCATGGAAAAAGGATTAAAGCAGCTTACGTTGTATCATGTGCCAGAAAAAGCAGATAATTTATAGGTTTACTTAGATAGAAAACAAGATGGAGATGGTGACAAGTGAAAACAAGCCAAGGAGCAGAATCTGGGAGTGGAGCCACAACATTAAAGTGGGATTTAAACACCTTAAATTGTATTATGTGTCAACAAAGAATGGCTTCAATTATGGACAAGATGGCGACGACACAGAGCACACGAAGAGCGACAGATGAGGAGCGGTGAAGGAATAAAGGAATACATATATTTAGAGGTAGCAAACACAGATAAACTCTTAAATTTCCATCTTAACTGTATTTTGTAGAATCAGCAGACCAAATCAGACAATATACGTTGTATTTTCTGAAGTTACCCATGTTAACTTTTACCAACATGGCTGCCTCTGCAGTCAGAACGTGTCAAATGTACAGAACAAAATTAATCCTGGACTTCTAATTCTAAGAAACATTACAAGAAGCAAGAATGAGAAATAATTACACAACTGTGGAGGAGTTGCAGAAAGTATTTTGGCTTTAAACAAAGAGGAGGAAGTGTGTCCAGATCAAATAACCTGACTCGACAAAACAATGAACAACTCAGCAGACACAGAATATTGAAAAAATGTACTCATTTAGCAGCATTTCAACATCTGCTGATTTGGCACACTTAATGAAAGGAATTCAACTCCTTAAGTCCTAAAATACGGTTTTGCTGATTAAAGCAAAATAAATAATTGCTGAATTAAAGCCGAGGCTGAAAAACCGCTGGCTAGGGTAAACATAAAAAAACATCAGGTGTTGGTGCTGTGTTCATACAGTGAAAACAAAACTCAACAGCAATCCGACCCAAATTATATTTGATGACTTTTTTGTTGCCTTTCATGTCAGTCTTTTAATATTTTAACATTGTTGCTGCGCTGATTTTTACATTTATTAGGCTACTATTACCAATGTACTGTTTCACTGTCTGACTGGCGAAATACCTCGTACCTGCAGTTTGACGGCAATGACCACAGAGGTGAGGTCTTTATCCAGCTCCTTCAGCATGACCAGCTTCTTCAGAGTCAGGTTGAACAGCCTGTAGACAAACACATGGAGACGTGATTGATAAGGATACATTGAGGTGCTTTTCCCGATGTTTAAGCAACATGCAACAAGTGATCAGTGGTGAAGTCCTTCCCCTACAGAGCGGAGCAACCCGGTTTGGCCAGTGAGTGGACAGCTAACAAGCTGTTGGCCATGATGTATTTATTAGCGAGTCTATATATACATTAGTGATATTAGAAACACCATTCTTTATAACCCAATACAATTCAACAGCACCACAAACTACAGTCTAAAAAGTGACCTTACAGCAAAATAGACACCTCTCTAACAAAAGCTGAACATTATAACCTTCATGAAGGGAGGATTTATTGCGTGCGTCACCCCTTTCTGCTTCATCTTCACTTTCTGACTCACCAGTGGACCATCAAATGAAGCAAAAAAATAAAAAGTGACACATGCAGAGGCTTTTAAGTGAAGATTCGTGTTTTATCTGATGACAAAATATTTTTTTTTTTAAAAGATTCAATTTAGGCTGAGTGTCTTTTTTCCAACTGAAGCACACACACACACACACAATTATACTGGCGGTCAACATTTCTATTTGAGAAATATTGATGAATATTTTGAGAAATATTGATGAAACAAGAGTAAGTGCAATTTATATTACTTAACCCACAACAGGAACGCTTATATTGTTCAAAAACACGGAGAGACATACGCGACCAGAGGCACTTAAAGAATTGAAATGGAATCAGAGAAAACACGCCACACCCAAACATCAACTGTGCAGCCAGGGGTCAGTCTGATCAATAATTCATACCCAGGGCTTTAGAGACAGAAAGTAAACCACTACAATAGACCTGGCGGGGCTAGCTGGAGGCAATCGGAGAGAAAGAGATAAAACAAAGGAAGAATACAGAGATGGAGATGGAAAATGTCAAAGAACGATAAACAGGAAAAAGTCAGACAGGCTGACAAAGAACCAGAGAGTGCGAAAAGAGGGAAGGAGACAGGGAGGGGAGATAACGACAAATTAAAAAAAGATACAGAGAGGAGGAAACGAGCAAACTGTCAGACAATGAAGCAAGGAGGGAGAGAGG